>JAUZST010036512.1:0-27788 GCA_034779995.1 Parotocinclus haroldoi | reverse complement strand
ATGTGCCGATGTAGCTGCACTGGGCGGTTAATTTTAGTGTGGTGTGTAACTGAGAAGAGCAGGAGAGTAACTGGGGCAAAGCGGCCTGGAATTCAGCCGTCCCCTCAGGACACACACACACACACACACACACACACACACACATACATATTCAGAGACGGCAAGGAGAAACGACAAAGAGTCCAGTGTCTCTCTTCTTTTTTCTTTCTTCCATTCTGTCTACATTTCTGATTTTCGTCCTTTTTTGTCTTTTTTCTTTCTTTACGTCCCTCGTTTTATTTCTTACCTTGTTTCCCTTTCTTCCTTTCTTCCATTCATCCATCTACCATTCCACTTTTTTTTGCACTTTCCCTTCTTTAGTTTTTTTTCTCCTGTCCTTTCTTTCTTGCTGATCCTTTTCTCATAAACACCGAGAACATGCCCAGCTTCGGTCCGATTGTCGTTCTTGGTTTAAATAGACGTCCTTCTATTAGTTATTTATTTTTATGACGTAGCTAGATCACTTTAGGCATCATATTGCATTACCCATTCTTGTTAAAGTTATTGTGGAAGAGCTGGAGGTATAAAGTTGAAGCTTTGTCTGTGTTGTGGTGGTTTAAAGCGTTTGGAATTAAAAAAAAAACAAAACAAAACAAAAAAACAAACAAACACTGGATACCAGGTTACAGCTTAGGGCGATGTAACCAGAAAGCCAGCAGGTGGCGCCCTAACCCTTCTCACATGTTCATTCCCGGTCAACGCTCTCTTCGCCGTCCGCGGTTCTGGAGCCATGTGGTGTGTAGGATGTGGCATTGATTAGTGATGCTCGTCTCCACCTGTTTCTCACTACGTCACCATGTTAGGATGCTGAGGGAGTTCCCTTGAGCCCTCCCCTCGTCTGTTCGTGTTTTGTTGTTCAGTCTTTCTCTGTTCATACCTATCGGTTCTTACTTTGGGTCTCGGACTGGATAAATCCTGCTCAGAAGGAACCTCACACCCCATACAGAGGAAGGTTAGAGGGCTCTGTGTGTGTGTGTGTGTGTGTGTGTGTGTGCCTGATCAGCTCCTGACGATGATAGATTCTGATCCACACAGGGTTAGGCGTTATGACATCATTAACGGATGGGTGTCTGGATTAATCTGGTTATGCATCTTCCTATTTATTCTTCATTTCTGTCTGTCTGAAGTCGTGGAATCACTGCATGAAAAACCGATGAGGCGATAATCGATTACTAATCACACCAGATCCCTCTGACTCGTAATCCAATTGGGAGGAGCCTCAAGATGAACCCGACTGCCTGTCACTTATAATCTGTCTATAATCAATGATCAGTTTATGGATCCGCCTGTGGTATTAAACTCCTTCCACTCTCGTTACTTGGCTGATCGCTGCCCCGCTTGTCATCTGCTTTTAATTATCGGTGTGTCTGTGTTATTCCTAAAGCCAGGCACACAAAATATTTGCCCATGCATTGTCCCTTGTGCCGCTGCGAAACTCCCACTAAGCCCTTTTGTAAACAAACTGCTCCAGAGCGGGCAGGCAGCAGGTCAGGACTCTCCAAAACAACACCAGGACTGAATCTTTGTTGCTTCTGTTAACAGTAACGGCGCTCTAGGGCCAGCGGGGGCGCTGTGGTTAGGGCGCAGGACTGTTCAGGAGGGTTGTCCACATACTTTTGGCCATGTGAGGTCAGAACGATTCGTTTTTTTCGCACTCGCCGGGTGTCGAGGGTGTGACCCGATCGCTTATCGCTCCTCCGAATGCGATCATTTCTTAAGTCTGGTTTGGATCCCATGGGCAAAGAGAAGCAGCTACCCAGGGTTTGCTCATTTACTTGGGGAATACCATTTTATATATATATGTATATATCAGGTCTGTTTTACTCTGGAGCGCCTCTAGTGGTGAAAAGGTGCAGTTCGTGGCTTTAAGATCGGGCACCTCGGGTGCATAAAATCCGGCGGGGGCCACTTTTAGGAAAGCAGTCTCTTCTTCGTGCATTTTCACGTCACATCACCCCGCAGTCCATTATATGTCTGTGTTTTGTTGCTCGTTGCACCAGTACTGGAGTTGGGTTCGGACCTCGTCCTGGGCTTGCATTAAGAAAACAGTTTTGACCCTCAATATTGCTTTTAAACTCCTGTCCAGGACAGAGCTGGTGCTTTTAGAGCCCTACGCTCCAGGCTGCACTTAGCCTACGCCCCCTGAACACCCCAGGGCCCTCATGACCCTGACTGGGGTCAAACGCGATGCTTTTCCTTTAATATGAACTTGGTGCAGTGAAGTAGCTGCAGTCTGACGTGGAGCCTATATTATTACACTCTGTAGAACCTACAGCGTGCGCTCCAGTGTATACTGTGCGTGTGTGTGTGTGTGTGTGTGTGTGTGTGTGTTTATATGCAGTTTTGCTCTGACCTTGTCCTGTTTGCAGTGGTCAGTGCACTGCAGTGGATGTAGCCTCATTACAGGACTTAACCAAACGCTCTGTGTGTGTGTGTGTGTGTGTGTGTGTGTGTGGATGTGTGGATGCTGAACAAGGAGAATCACTGGATAATCTCCAGTTCTTCGGCCCCCTCCCTGGCCGATGTAGCCGTCCGGTGCATTTCCTGTACCGAGCGTAAGTGTTTGTGTGTGAGTGTGTGCGTGCGCGTGCGTGTGTGTGTGTGTGAGAGTATGTGAGCGTGTGCTGAGGAAGAGGACGTGGTGTAATGAAGAGCCGAGCATGCTGGGAACCGGGCACGGTGCGCACCGCATGCGTCTCGGGCTGCCTGCGTCGCCTCGGCAACGCTCAGCTCTCGCCCCACGGCGGACGTGGAAGAGGAGACGGAGCCTCGACTTCGTCCTCACACAGTCCCGCTCCGGTCCGCTCGTCCTCCTTCTGCCGCCTCCTCAATTTCGCCTGCCTCAGAGGTACTTGCCGTCTCGGCCTCCCCTTTCTTTTCGGGGGTTTGATTGACGGATGCAGGGTCTCATTGGGCGGGATTTGGCTTCTTAGCTCTCGATGCTCTGGGTTGAACGTAATTTTAAAATATTTAGAGTTTACCGTCCGTCTCGTCTCAGTGTGGCATGTGTCCGATCCGAAACACGCTTATCACGTTTAGTTCTGGGGGAACGCCGAAAGCTCCTCAGGGTCCTAAAGTCCTACATTTGCTTTATTTTTAACGGCTGGGAGCGAATGTAGGACTCAGCGGGACGTCCGGCATTGAAGGCTGGGAAGACGATCTTGTGCTTGCAAAACCCTTCATCTGTCCTCTTATATTATTCAGGAGTTCATTGACTGCTTCTCTGGCAAAAAAAAGGAGTCCTGATTAGACTCAATCTGACAACAATACGTTTAACCCTAGCAGGAGCAACGTGGCTCAAGCAAGTTAGTGCAAGTAAGAGCTCGTTTCGTGAGTCGGATCGAACAAAAATGCCTTAAAGTCGATAATATACCCTAACCCTAGATAACATCCGACTCTGGAGCAGTGGAATCGAAGGTCATGTGGTCTGATGAGCCCGGGTCGACCCTTTTTCAGAGCGATCAGGGTACGAAGGGGTGCAAAGGTTCCGTGTTTGAATCGGTGAATCGTTTTAGACATGGTGGAGGCTCGGTGACTGAATCGTTGAACCCCAGACTCGCTCCTTTCTTCTTCTTCTTCCTACTCCCTTTTCAGTCCTCATGTACTGTATCTGAACAAATCGGGGAACGGATCGTTTAGGAAAACCGAAAATCTCAAGTATGGGGGTTGGAACGGCGTCGTAAAATCGTGCTTAAACATGTGAACATGGGCGATTTGTGCGGTCGGAACGGGGTGTTCCTGCACCATCAACCCTCATCTCTCTTGCAATAAACTCACGCTTTGGACCAAACGATTTAGTTTGGTTATGCCATCCCCACTAAGGGACTGTCTCTCAAAAGCGTCCTGGTGGTGTTCGTGGCCTTTTAAAGGTTAGTGCTCGTCGATACGGCTGCACAGGACGACGCCTGGAAAGCAGCCGGCGCAAAACGTGGATCGATCGCGTCCTAAACATAACCGTCCTCTAACATCGTCCACAACATCCTCTGTGGCTCCATCGACCAAACGTGTGGGATAAGGACAGAGCAGCAGAGAGGGGAGAGGGACAGCGCAGGAGACGCTCTGGTTACAACTTTGCGGTTACGCCGGCACGGACTGCCACGACCCAAAATGGGACCAAGGGCCGCGATGGAACTACAAAACAGGGCTGGTGCATTGGACGTCTCCGGATGTCTGTGTTTTGTAACCCTTGAAGACATGCAAGCAACACGTTACCCTGTTTTTATACACACACACACACACACATTTCCTTTGGGAATGGGATGATATCGGGTTCGAGGGCAGCTGTTCCCTCTTGCCTACAGCTCTGGTTGAGAAATGAAGGTTGCAATAAGAACAGCGAGTCCTTTCGCACAGATCAAACATCCGGGTACTTTTAGGAAGAAATTGCTAAGTGAGCCGTCCTGGCACGTCAGCCCGAGTTTGTTGGTTCATCAGAAGATCAGGCGGTGCAGTCAGACGTCACAGACTGCAGTGATCTGGGTCGTTTACGGATATTTTTGGTTCGGTGTTTCGTTTTCGCTTCAGAAATAGCAAAGGTAAGGCTTGGTTTTGGATCTCTGTTTACGACGGGAGCGTTTACTTCTTGTTTTCCCGTGAGCTGCCTGAGAAGCTGGTCTCGCGGCTGCGCTACAAAGGCGCGCCGAGCGCGTTTTTAACCAACCTGCGCCCGCCCGCTTTGCTTCAGCGTTCCGTCGGGCCCACGCTGACGCCTCGCGGGTTTCACGAGTGTGCGGTGGAGTTTCCTTACCGCTCTTAGCACTAATTGTGCAGCTCCGAGTGTGACGCCCTCTCTGGTCGGGATCTGTCATCCCTCGATATGTAGTGTATCGTTTTTTTTTTAAAGCTCTCTTATTTCCCTTGAGCGCAACACGGGGTCGTGTCGATCCTACAGACCCCGCTGAGACGCCGCCAGCTAGTGTGCTTCATCTGTGTAAGACAGGATGGACAAGTGTGTGTGTGTGTGTGGCTGTTAGTGTTTACCCCCTGAGTTCTCAGCATGCTGCTTAATTTGTGAATAGCATCACCCTCTCTCTCTCTCGCTGTGTCGTGTGTGTGTGTAACAGCTGCCCGCTCTCACACTCGGGCTGTAGATAGGAGGGGACGGATGAGTCATACACTCGTTCCTGCAGACACACTCACACACTCGTCTTCCTCTGTGCTGCTATAAATAAACCGGCGTTTCGGATGGCGTGGGGCGCCGTCTCCACGCCGATTATTCCATTCACTGTTCGCCGCCAATCACGGTGAGAGGCTTTGTTTTATAGCAGGTGCGTGTGTGTGTGTGTGTGTGTGCGTGTGTGTGTGTCTGGAGAGGGGAGGTGTGTTGGAGGTAAAGTGTGTGTGCATCATTGTGGTTCATGTTGTGGGTGTTACTACAAGATTATTCAAGTTTGCTTAGTAAACGTGTGTCGGTAAACTTATAGGTGTGTGTGAGTGTGTGTGTGTGTGTGTGTGTGGTGTTATCGGTGAGAGTCAGTGCAGAGGTGTGTGGGTGGGTGTGTTCTGTAAACGGGATGTGTTTAAATTAAACCCAATCAACAGTGTATACGCTGTTAAACAGTGTATTCATGTGAAATGCAAGATCTGGCAACCCAGGTAAAAGCCGTAGAGCGAGCTCATGCCCCTGATGTAACTGTAAACACTGGGGACCTTTACTTTGATCCCAAACACGGGATAAAAACACCATTGTGGACAAAACAAGCTGTTATTCTGCAAGCACTTTTATATTCCCCTGCGTCGCCGCCGCTTCCCGGGTTGCCAGATAGAGAGCAAACGTCGAGAAGGAGATCCAGGTGAGCTCGCATAAAGCAGACTAATCTGAGTGATGATTTATAGATAGAAGGAATAGAAAATAAAAAATAAAAAATAAAAAAGTCCACAAATTCAGGCAGTAAGTGTTGATTAATTAATAAACTCCAGTCAATTAAAGGAGAGTTAATCAATAAGGAATCAATAAGTAATCACAAGTTAATACGGCTGGCATAAACTCTTCTAATTCTATGCGTTTCAGCATTGTTTATATATTTAAAAGTGTAAATAAAGCACCGTGTCTGTCAACTAGCAAATTAGTAAACGTGGGTCTTTAAATAAATGACTTTTCGTAACAGTACATTATGATAAATTAGCTACGTAAATCTTCAAACAAGTCACAACGCACGGTTTTAATTTGTCAAAAAGAAAATGAATCAGTAAAATGTGGATAAGCGTGTTACGTTGGTCTTATGCTAAACAAACCGAATTAGTTCCGATTAAATAAACGAACCTTGAATCCAGCAATGAACTGAGTCCCAATCAATTTAGCAGCAATAAATAAAATGAAATGACTCTCGTAATCAATAGCTGTAACCAAATCCCATGAAATAATAAAAAAAAATAGTCGCTTATTAATCGATTACAATTTATTAAATACGTTTTGAAACGGTTTAAATGAGTCGCACTTGTTTGTTAAATCTTTTTAGTTTGTGAGATAAGAAAACGAAACAAATAAATGAAATAACAACGCGTTCAATTTGTCAAATAAAACCTGGAATAAATGATAAATGAGTCACAAAATAAATGAATAATAATAATAAATTAAATAATTAGAAATCAATCTCATTCAGTGAATCGTGCTAAAAAATAAATAAAACATTTAAAATACAGAAGAAATATATAAAATGTGTGTGTATGTAAATGTACATAAAATAAATAAATATTTATTGATAGAAAATGAAATATATTTTGTGACTATGTTTGCGTGTTTTATTTATTTTTTATTACCGACTGCACCTTTAATTTGACTTTGTACACTAGTAGGAGGAAGAAAGGCAAGCTGCGCTGTTGTGTCATTGCCTTTTGTGAACTTTGCATTTGTGTGTGTGTGTGTGTGTGTGTGTGTGTGTGTGTGTGTGTGTGTGTGTGTGTGTGCATTAGGTCATCACATGCTCCCCTTGAGTAGTGCTCTGAATGTTGATGACTTTCCTGCTGCATGATGTCGAATTTTCCTTAGCGGCTCATCCATCCACTCTGGTTACCTTGCGAGTGCGTTTCTCACACACACACACACACACACACACACACACACACACACACACCGTTTTTGTCCCGCATAACAACCTAAGAAGCGGCCCTGTTCAGATTGCAGTTTGTTTATGAGGAGGACCTCGTGGTCAGAAGGTTACTCGTCTCCTCGATGGCGAAACTTAATTCTAAAACCGGCTTTTAAAACTTCCGTGCAACTAAAGGTCAACCCACAAAGATCATTCCAAGGGAAAGGCGCGTAAAGAACTCGGGGTAACGTCTAAGCAACTAAAGGTCGACCCCAAGCACGGACCCGAAAACAAGGCCTGTAAAAGTTTGTAAGGTCACAAAGGAAGGTGTAGCAGGGGCACGAGGTGTGTAGCCGTCCCGCCAGGTCACAGTGGAACAGTGGGGTAACGTCTAAGCAACTAAAGGTTGACCGGCACCAACAGAATGTCACTTCAGGAGCACGGTGTGCGTTTCTTTTCGATCAGGGCCGCTGTGGGTTTCCTGAAAACAAGGGTGCAAAGTGGACACTTTACAGTGTGCCGGTTCATCTCACACACACACACACGCACACGCACACACACACGCACAAACACACACACACACACACACATACGCACACACACCATATCCTGAAGGCTGCTGAGCATCGCTTCTTTCTGCTGAAGAGCCACAAACTTGAACATGAATCCACTAATCTGTCCTAAGTTGCCAGGTCCTCTCCTTCAAATCTACTCCACCATATCCTCTACGCTTTCACTCAAACCTCTCCAAACCCTTCGCCTCGTTCCACTGGTTGCCAGATCCTCTCTCGTTTGCATATGTCCAAATCTCTCACCCTGACGACAGCCTCTCGCCTTTTGTTCCACATTCCAAAGGTTTTCAAAATCCAGAACGGGCACAAATGAGGGTTGCCAAATCTCGATTTCGAAGGATCGAGGAACATCTGCAGACTGTTTTGTTGACTCACTGTAACCTCGACGGCAAACAAGTCCGTTACGCTGGCAGCGGTCAAAAGTCGAAATGGTCAAATGGACCCCAAAGATCGAAATCTGCGGCCAATCAGAATGCATCGGAGTGCAGTTTATCTGTTCGTACAAGACGAAAAGCGTCGTTCGTCTCGCTCCTCGCTCTTTAGGTCGATGAGAAGTCCCCGTAAATGCACGCTTGGCCATTTTTGTGGCTGTAACCGAGACTTTGATTAGACCGACCCCGTTTGTTCCCGCACACTGCAGGCTCTGGGAACAAAATGAGCCTCTGTGTTTTTGACGTCTGGCTGCGTTTACCCGGTCGAGGCTTTTCTCCGGGGGTTTTAAACAAATCGTTCAAAAATAACCAATAACCTCTCTACCGGTGTGTGCAGATGACTCGGGTGAGGAGGAGCCCACGACGCGCTCGGACCGCAGCGAACTTCAGGGGGCTCTGAAGACTTTGACGAGTAAGCTCGACGATCTGAGCACGTGCAACGATCTGATAGCCAAACACGGCGCGGCGCTGCAGCGCTCCCTCAGCGAGCTCGAGGCCCTGCGGGTGCCCGTCGAGGGCAGCGAGAAGATCAAGGCCGTCAACGAGAGAGCCACGCTCTTCCGCATCACCTCCAATGCTATGATCAACGTGAGTTACGCCTTCTATTGAAGAAAAAAAAAAACATTCGGCAGATTACAAAACAGATTCTTTCGTAGGAATTCATGTTCATGGTTCAATATTTTGTAGCCTCCCCATGGAGACAGGGAGCGGCCCCCTCTGTCCCTCATTTTAGACTGTACCCTGTCTAAAGCGCAGGGGTGAACCGGGAACACGCTGAACCCGATCGAAACAAACTTTTGCTTAAATGCTATTCAAATGTTCCCATTTCCCTACCCAAATAAAGAAAGCACACTGCAGCCGGCTTTTACTTTGAAGTCTAATAAAAGAGACGTTCCCTTATTCCACGTTCCAACTGTGCCCACCTCGTACCCGTGTGGGCACGTGCCAGCAGTGATTGCCCTCTGTTTTTTTTGGTGAAGTCACGAGAAGTCTCAGGCCCGATTCTGAGCTCTCAGCAGTAAAATGTGGAAGCGGCTCCTGCCTCCGAAGCGGATTTCCATATTCACGGTAACTGGCCGTCACATGCTTCGCTCAGGTTTCGCTGAACTGCTGCGTTTAGAGCGCTTTCCGTCAGCCCAGGTCACGCAGAGGAGGCCTGCCGGGTCCGAGGTGACGTTTCTGTCTTCGGTAAGTGTCCTGTTCGTGTTCCAGAAGGCTCGTGGGTCATGAAAAATGCCTGGGTATGAGGGGGTATCTTAAATCCTGTGGTTCTCGTGTGCACTTTGATCATCACCTGCTCATAATGACTTCATTAAGCAAGTCAGTCAAGCTTTTGGACCTCAAAATACACAGATTATGTTGATTACGGACCTTTAACTTAATTTAATTAATTTAATTTTTTAAACCCGGTCACTAATTGAGAAGCTAAAAATACGATCTCTGATCTACTGGGCAAGCTCTAGCCTGTCTAGTCTAGCCTAGTCTGTCCTGCGTTTTCACATCCATACTGCAATTTTTACCTTTTAGAACATCAAGGCTGCACCCGTTGTCCCTCGTGGCCACATGGTGAGTAGTTTGATCGTGCTGTTTTGAAAGTAAAATTCAAGCTATAATATGACGTGTAACCTGCGTTTAAACATCTATGCCGATCCACGATCATAACTGTATTGCAGAGCAGAGCCACTAGAGGGTGCTGTATACCATCGGCACCGGTGTTGTTAAGCCTGGAGAGGCTTTAGAGGGCAAAAACATTTCTGGAAACGTCAGCGTTTATCAGATAATAGTTCGTTAATAAGATTTTTCCACAAAGAATTTATGTCGTCCAGGCACGTCGCCCACGTTTTCCGTTCCCCTACAGAAATCTGATTGGTTGACTCACCGTTTTCCCCTTAATTTCTTCCTCAGTTAACTCTGGCTAGTCTAGTTTCTTAATAGTTAATATGGAGTTCTGCCGTCGTTGTTCTGAAACGTCACGGACGTTTGCAAATACGTGTTTAAAACTTATACACTCCTGGCATGTCCCGTGCTAGTGTGGGAGTCCCGAACGCCGTACTACGCGTTCACTTCTGCTTCTCGGTGACTCAGAGCGAATCCTTTGTGGTTAGCCGTCACTTAATCTTGAGTGTCATAAGAATCCCGCTAACGTCAGCTCCTCGGGACAGCACGTGCCCCAGACGGCAGCTTTGTCGTCTCCTGAGAGGAAGTGAAAGCGTGCCAAAGTCGTAACGAAGCCGTCCAGGGTGCGACGGACTCCGGATCAGATCGAACTCGGCGTGGTTCTGACCGAAACCCTGTCCTTCCTTCGCGCCAGGCATGCCGGGACTTCTTGGAGTTGGCCGAGAGCCACAGCCGCAAATGGCAGCGCGTCCTGCAGCATGAGCGAGAGCAGCGCACCCACCTGGAGGAGACGATAGAGCAGCTGGCCAAGCAACACAACAGCCTGGAGAGAGCGTGGAGAGAGGCGCCCACGCACACCACCAACACGCCCGATACGACCTCCACGCACACCGGTGAGCCCCTAAGCCAGCCGACCGTGCCAGCTGGCTGGCAAGCTACAGAGAGGGTACAAGGCAGTGGCAAATATCACACCAGCTTTACACAAAGCCTGTTTTTAATCGTTTCGATCACGCGGTCCTGTCGTGCCTCCTTTGAGTCTTGAGCTTTCCCTGCAGGAGTGAGCGAGAGGTCCCGGAAAGAGGAGGCGAGCGACGAAGATGAGGATACGGAATATTTCGACGCCATGGAGGATTCGCCCGCTTTCATCACAGTGACGACCACGGACGCCTCTCAGCACAGGTCCGGCAGTCACCAGCCTCTTATACAGATGTCATAACAAATAGTTCTGAGAAAAAAACGTTTCAGTTTTTAAACGTTCGCGCTTTTTTGCAGGCGCTCCCAAAGTAACTTGAGCGGTGCCAGCGCCGGGCACCCCAGTGACTGGAACCAGGAGGACCATGTGAGTAACGGCTCGGCATAACAAAACGAAACATAACAGGATGCTCATCTGTGATCGAACGTCTGATTGATCGCATTTACAGCACTTATTTAGTTCGTTAAGAGTAAAGGTTTTGAATCATTATCGATTTTATGGCCGTAAAACGCGAACCAAGCCAAGAACGAATCAAAGGACAGTGCCATTTGATAGGAAACGAGTACAGGAACGAGCCGTTTAACGTCTAAACGAGGCGTAACAGAAAATAAGATCTAATTCATCTAATTCACGTCAGAGAACTGCTGAACTCTGGCGACACCTGCCGACGGAGAAGAGAATGGCAGCCTTCGAACGCTGCAACTTCCCTCTCGTTTGCTTTTTCGTTTTCGTTTCAGCTTTTCATATCGTGTTTCGATTAATTAACCCATAATGGTTAATACAATAATAACAATACCGTATACAATAAACCTAATAATTCTCGTCCCGCCCTCAGTCGTCTCCGAACTGTAACGATTTGTCAGCGAAGGAGGTGCAGACGCGCAGGAGGAGGCGGACCCGAATCCCAGACAAGCCCAACTACTCGCTGAACCTGTGGAGCATCATGAAAAACTGCATCGGCAAAGAGCTCTCCAAGATCCCCATGCCCGTGAGTCCAAAAGTACCAAAAAAAAACAGCGCCACGCCTTCCTTTAGAACGCCCTAACACCCCCGTCTCTCTTGCCGGTCGCAGGTGAACTTTAACGAGCCCCTGTCCATGCTGCAGCGTTTGACGGAGGATCTGGAGTACAGTGAGCTGCTGGATAAAGCCGCCCGCTCCGAGAACTCGCTCGAGCAGATGTGCCTGGTGGCCGCGTTCTCCGTCTCGTCCTATTCCACCACCGTTCATCGGACGGCCAAACCCTTCAACCCCCTGCTGGGGGAAACGTACGAGCTCGACCGGCTCGAGGAATACGGCTACCGCTCCCTCTGCGAGCAGGTTAGGGTCGCCGTTACAGCCTGCAGCGCCCGTTTAGAGATAATAGGTTAAGACAGATGGCGCCTCCTCCTTTTTTTCGATCTACGCAGCTTCCTTCTTTCTGATTATGAATTGCGCCCCTCCCCCTCAGGTGAGCCATCACCCTCCAGCCGCCGCCCATCACGTCATTTCCCAGCGAGGCTGGACCCTGTGGCAGGAGATCACCATCGCCAGCAAGTTCCGTGGCAAATACCTGTCCATCATGCCCCTGGGTGAGAGCCTTGGCCCGTTTATCGCTTTTCGACCTGGCACAAGAAGGCAAAAGAAAAAAAGAAAAAAAAAGATTTAGGAAGGATTGACTTGTTACCTTTTCCGTAGGTGACATTCACTTGCAGTTCCACGCGAGCGGGAATCACTACGTATGGCGTAAGGGGACCTCCACCGTCCACAACATCATCGTGGGCAAGCTCTGGATCGACCAGGTCTGTTCTCCGACAGACTCGTAACCCGTACCCAGCTTGGAGAGGAAGGCACAGAATTCCAGCTTCGCTCTAAACCTTTTAATCTTGAAAGTCTCTCCCTCTCTGTCAGTCAGGAGACATCGACGTTGTGAATCACAGAACCAAAGAGTCGTGCCAGCTCAAGTTCTCCCCCTACAGTTACTTCTCAAGGGAAGTTCCGCGTAAGGTAAGACCGCCGACCGCCGACCGCCTCCTCACGAACACCTCCGTCAGACAGCGCTTAAATAACGCCCCGCCTCCTTCTGTTCTGCAGGTGACGGGCGTGGTTTCGGACTGCGAGGGCCAGGCGCATTACATCCTGTCGGGAACGTGGGACGACCGGATGGAGAGCGCCAAGATCGTACAGAGCAGCCGAGGAAGCGGCGGCGGCGCCGAGGGCAAACAGAAGACCGTTTACCAGACGCTCACCCCGCGCCTGCTCTGGAAGAAATACCCGCTCCCGTACGAACTCAGTATCTAGAACCCCACACGCTTATCTAGAACCCAGCGCATCGCCGGCGTCGGCAAAGCTACGACCAAATGCCTCGACCTGAAAACAAGTACCTTTATCTTTATCTTCTTGTTTTAGATCTTTATTTCTGGTGTTCTGGCCTCTCCTTTTAGAGAGAATGCTGAGAACATGTACTACTTCTCGTCCCTGGCTCTGACTCTGAACGAGGAGGAGGAGGGGGTGAGTCTGACGGACAGCCGCCTGAGGCCGGACCAGCGTCTGATGGAGGAGGGACGGTGGGATGAAGCCAACATGGAGAAACAGAGGCTGGAGGAGAAACAGAGGTCGGTGAGGAGGAGGAGGGAGGCCGAAGCTTCCGACGCCTTGGATGAAGGTAAGGGAATCGGACTTCGAGTTCGACCCGGACAAATTATTTGCTCCTGCTTGTTTACACTTTGAGATCTAAACAATGGGCATGTGCAGACGATCCAACGTCGCCGGGCCTCGCTCGGTCTGACCAGCCAAAGCACAGCACTGCCCACAGGCTGGTACAGCGGGCACCACGCATGCCCGTGACTAGTCCATGTGACCCGTTCCACTGTTCCGGAATCCGGTCCTTATGCCAATTAAACGTAGCTGTGAGAAGGTTTTTCAAATCGTGTGACCACATGGCTGTTTGAGAAACGAGAATCTGCACGTTGCTCCTGCTAGGGTTAAATGTGTTAAACGTATTTTCTCTCTCTCTCTCTCTCTCTGTGAGAATGCATGGTGTCTTGTTAACGATGTTGTGTCTCTCTTTCCGCCTGCTGGTTGAAACTCAGAGTGTGAGCTTGACTCCGGTGAGTTTTGTACGAGCCTCCACGTCCGGCTTCTTTACCCCACCGCCCGCCCGAGTCTGTGCGAGAGTGTGCACGAGAGCATGCGAGTGTGAGCAGTGCGCACCGTCTTGCAGATCCGTGATCTGTAATGGCAGTTTCACCCTGGCTGTTCCGTGTGTGTGTGTGTGTGTGTGTGTGTGTGTGTGTCTTAACGCCTTGCGTCCGGCCCGGGGGGCACAAAATTAAAAACACGAGCCACACAGACACCCTCTCAGACCGCAAGTTCAGTCCTCAAATGTGACACGAAGGGCAAATGCGCACTGCAGCACACTGTTTGTGTGTTCACGTCTGCGTTTGTGTTGTTGTTGTTGTTGTTGCTGCAGGTCGAGAGTACGAGGGCTACAAGCCCCTCTGGTTCCATCAGAGGACGGACCCTGTGACGGGCGAGAAGAGTTTCGTGTACAAAGGGGGTTACTGGGAGGCAAAAGAGAGGCAGGACTGGAGTATGTGCCCGGATATCTTCTGAATATGGACCGAGGGTGCCCCTTGGAGGCTCACGGAGACGGGATGTGAACACACTGGGACTTGAACTCTCCAATCTGAAGAACGTGTGTGTGTGTGTGTGTGTTTTAGTGTGTGTGTGGGAGAATCTGTCCGCTCAATTCTTCCGAACTAAATCAGGTGCTCTTTCTTCAGCCCTTCAGAGTGCACTCACCTTCCCCGAACCAAACCCCTCCCAGCACCCCGAACCCCGCACCCCCACCCCGGTGTCCTAACGAGGACCTCCCTCAGGACGCAAAGCTCTGAAGAAAGAGGTCTCGCTTTATCATGCTTACGTATTGCGAATTCCCCGGCTCGATCCACACTGCGACCCGCGTCAGGCGCCAGATCACCACCGACAGTCATTCCCACACATTTTCAGAGAAATGCATTCAAACCAGTTCCTCCGTCACGTCCGTTTATCAGCTCTACTTACCATTAAGGCAGACCGTCATTTGTAGACCTTTTTACCTGAGGGAGGGGAGGAACATCCTCCTTACTGAAACAGTCCTGTGTTGGGTCCGTTTTTTAGACCAGGCAAAAAAAAACGGGCGCTTAAAGCTTGAACCTGTACAGATTTATTCTGGTTAGGGTCGCCCAGGTTTCGGGACGTGGGCGCGGGAGAAAACGTGCCCTGGACAGGACCCCTTAAGCCTGCTGCTCCACCCGAGCTCATGAGAACTTGCGCCTTTGCCGTGGTATCCATGGTAACACATAGCGAGCATTTCAACCCCCCTCCCAAAAAAGTAGCACCCCTTTTCTTTGTTTCCTCAGTTCTGTCCCAACCCTAAAGCTGCTCACACCGCAAACTTGATGCCATGATTATTATTTCCTGCCATGTTCCAAAACCTGTCGGTTTAGAGGGTTCCCCATCCCGAGAAACGGACCAGAACAGAACAGGAATGTGTCTCAGACCCGAGTTCTGTTCGTTGTGCCGTCCGAACGCCTAGGATTGGGATATTTTAGACAAAAATTCTCGTCTGTTGTTAAACCTGGCTGATTGAAACGCAATTGCGTTAAATGCTATTTTTAAAAACTCAAGCTGTTTTGCTGAAAAATGTAAATCCTATTGAAACGACGGACGGTTCTCTGGTGTGACCGCTGCTTTTGTTCAGGGTTCCGGTGTCCAGATCCTCAAAATGGAATATTCGGAACATTATGCTGATTCTTATTTTACTCTGAAGTGTTGAGAGCGACCGGATGTCGTTTGGTGACGCACTCCAGATGATGCTAATGCGGTCCAGAACTTGACGTTCATATCAGATCATATCATATTAGTCCAACTACGGAACAATCCTGCAAAAAAACACACTTACAGCATTTCTTCTATTTAGTTAATGACCCAAGACTTTTCGCAGGGCCAGGCGTCACATGCAGACACCCCCCGGTCTGAAGGAGTGGAGGCTGGTCGTGGGATCATCCCCTAGTGATCCGTAAAAAGAGAGCTAAAGTGTGAAAATATCAAAATATAAAGACTACTATTGTTCTTTTTAATATTTTTTTGCATCAACAAAATGTTTATTAACATATATAATAATGTATTAAATGCTAATAAGCGTTGTTCTCGCTGTAATAACATGATTATTATTTGATTGTTCGTATTAATAACAGAAACGGCAATTAATATTATTATTAGTATAATAGCTGTTGTTTTTATTTTTTTTTTAGGCTCGATATTTAATACGGATCTTTCTGTATTATTATTTATTCCAAAGCTTGGGAGTCAAAGAGCCTGTGACATTTTGGGGGAGACCAAGACCAACTTTTTGTTGAGATTTGTGAAATTCTTTTTGCCGGATTGTTCCTCTAAACCTGAACATCTCAGTCAGTCTGAAAGGGGATTTCTGCCTTTAATATCGCTGAATAAAACTCGTCGATTGTTCTAATCCCGAGCTCGTGACTTCGTCAGTATTTACAGACTGAACCGAAGACTCTCAGTCTGGTGTCTTAAGACGGTACGGCCCGAGTGTTTCACGTGTGTCTGAACTTTTTCTAAACACTTGAGAATGTAGAATTTAGATCAGGGGCACGGTTTGTACCTGTGCAGACTCTGGTGTGTTTCTTTTTCTATTAATAAAGACAATAAGAGAACTGTAATTATAGGACATTAATTAACAACGACATAAGACTCTAGTCCATGCTGTGGAATTAAAAAAAAAAAACGTTAACTGTAAACCTGTCGCAGATGATCTTAGCTAGCTAAAGGTTTTAATTTTTGACAAGCTTCCGTGGTTCGATTTGAAAGTTTTAATATTTTGTATTAAAAGACGTTTGCTCACACAGAAAGGCTCAGAGATGTTATTATATTGGTGCAATTATATTGGATGTATTGGAGCCCAGATAATGCACTCTGGTTTTGGAAGGCCTCCGAACGTAACTGACATGTTTTTGTTGCGTTAAACTCGGCATACCACTTTTTTTAATTGCAGATAATGCATAGTAGGTTTAAAAAGTCTAAACCACAGCCTCAAAACAGGCTTTAAAATAATCAAAAACATTTTTAAGAGACGTCAACTGACCGAACGATCTAACATAATGTCGATGGAAACCGGATTACCCAAATTAAATCCATACAGACGCGTGGAGAACATACAAAATCCACACAAATCCGAATTGGGAAACATTAAATCCTGTTACACAGGTTTAATTCTCCATCTGTCACTAACTTATCGCAAACAGGCCCGTTTGCTTGTAAAACATTCATTTAAAAGACTAATTTTTGACACCAAAATGTAAAAGTAATAAACAGTTGCATTTTAATTTGAATTCTTAATTACGACTTAAATAATTACGATTATTTTTACACGTCGGCTAACTCGTGACTGAACGCAACTTATCGAATATAAGTAGTTTTGGCTTAAGTCCTCCAAAAACCTTTAGCTGTGCGGAACCCTATTTTGAAGATTGGTGTGATTTATAACTTCGTTTTGTTTTAAGGTAAGCTAAACTGGCAGAATTGTTTTTAAATGTCCTTATTTTTTGGTTGTTTTTAGACTTGGCGTTAGTTGCTAGGGGCGCTGGTTGCTAGGAGCGTTGGCGCGCTTGTCAAATATTGCAGTCCGGTCTCGCGCTGAACTGAACCGTGAGATCCCAATTCGGATTCAGTCTGTCGGAAATCGATTCATGAAGTATTGCTGAAAAACTTTAATAGTTAAAAATTACTCACACACGGATCATATAATTAGCATAAATGCTGCCTCACGTACGGCCACGCATCATATTGTACTCAACTTTAACCAGCAGGCTTCACCTTGGAGGAAACTGTTTCAGTTTAGTCAGACGACCCAGGCTGTTTGTTTTTTTTAATACGCTTACTGTCTCAGAAAGTCTATTAGTTTTTATGTTACCCGTCTTCAATTTGTGACTCAAATCGATTTCACCCAGCGGAATCGACCACTAAGCTTAAGAGTCGACTCTCTGCTTTTCAATAACCGCGATACGAGATTCGGAGAATCGACTCTTTCTTTGAAGCACCTGACTCACTTTCGTGTCGTTGGACCTGGCCTGCGGTGAGTACGGATTTAAACTCAGCCTCGTGTGTTAAAAATGCAACGAATTCGGGCATAATGTTACCGAGAAATTACATATTAATGATCCTAACGCTGTTGAAGTCTGTCAGATGTGAGACGGTGTTAGAACGTGCACCATGTTAGACGTTAAACGGTTCTAACCAGAGAGAAGTTTTCTCAACGTCTGAATGTAAGTTACGTTGAAGCTTATATTTAAACTTTTTTTTTACCTTCAGTAGAACTGTAAGGAAAAAAAAAACTACAAGGTGCGTTTCATGTTTTGACGGTTAAACACGTTAAGAATGACCAAGTTTACTGATTCTCGTTAGCAGTTTCCACGGTAACCCTGACCCCAACACCCTGACCATATCTGATAAATACACAATAATTACATTATTAACGAACAACTTCCGATATCTCGATATAACAGATGGATCAGAGGCGTTTACCAGGGTTAATGCAGACAAACAAAACGGATGCAAGTGACGATTGCTTAATACAATCTGTTTGTTGTAGATCATGGAAGATGGAAACCATGAGGGACGTGATGACACTGATGAGCTCCTTTGTACTGGTTAGAACAAAAAATGGCTTTTCCTGTAATAAAAAAACAAAACACCCAAATGCACTAGGAGGTCCTTATTTTATCCTTGATCTTATCCCAGATGTTGAAGGAGAGGCGGTCAGTGATTTTGGAGTCCGTCCACCGGTCGTCCGAGATCACTGTGATTTGCTCCTGGATGCCATCGATGCTCAACTCAGGTGTCTTCAGGTCAGATCAGAACTTCATACTTACCTATATATTGTGGATGTTCAAGCCCAAATGGCATGCGGTATTCTGTTTTAAAACATTTCGCCATGCCTTGTGTCCTTAGACTCACAGTCAAGGTGGAAGCTATAAGCCTGAAGATGCTCCAAGCTCAGGTAGGTTTGGTTCCTCAGAGATCACGCCGCTGTCTGCTAACCCGCATCCAACGGCATGGGTGATGTTTTTTGTTATTTCAGCGCGTTCTCTTGACAAGAGTACGTCCGCGAGTAAAGACACGGGTCTGGGCACTGACAAGGTCGGCTCTGTCACCCCCGATGGGTCGAAGGCAGACCAGACAGGTAACCCAGGAGAGGGAGTCTACGGCTAAGGAGGCAGTGTAGCCTGTCACTCTGAACTGCTGTCTCTTTTTTTTCCCATAGTAGAGCCTGGCAGGGTTGGCAGTCGGATGGCGTGGCAGAAGGAAGGGCGTGAGGAGCCTGGACTGGGTTGTGTGAGCTCCAGGAGGGAACAGTGCATGTGGAGGCTTGAGCTCCTGCTCGGAGCAAACGCAGGGGTAACACTAGTACTAGTACTACTAATCATAAGCCTAATAATAGGCACCCAGGTCCCAGGTTCGAGTCACAATAACACCTTTGTTTCTACACCTGGCTTAAAACAGATAGCAGAGGAGAAAGAGTTGGAGCCGGAGGACAGCGTTTGCACCGAGGA
Source organism: Parotocinclus haroldoi (assembly GCA_034779995.1). Classification (NCBI taxonomy): domain Eukaryota; kingdom Metazoa; phylum Chordata; class Actinopteri; order Siluriformes; family Loricariidae; genus Parotocinclus; species Parotocinclus haroldoi. Next base: position 8,536 of record JAUZST010036512.1, on the reverse strand, counting down.
TTTTAGCTCCAGGTTCCTCGACGTGATCCGGGAACCTAAAAAGCTGAGCGCAGGTTCGCTTTAGTGCCGCCGCCACCCGAATTCAGACGGTCTATGACGAGTTTAATGTATACATCACAGGGGTGGTCGATCATGGACAAAACAGTGCATCGTGATCCTTCCCACCCACGATATTTATCACCATCCATGTGATCGGAATTTAAAAAAAGCCAAAAAAAAACACATATCAGTGGTGACAGATTTGTAAAAAAAACCAGTCATCTATGCGAAAATGATCCCATTTCATCCCAGTAAAGTAACTTTTGTTTAAAAAGTGCCTGATTCGTATGAGTACACGTCATCTGTATGGACCAGAATTCGAGGTGAATAAATAATGCATACGCTGGTCTTCTTCCAGACTTAGTTGTCCCAGATTCTGCCAGTCTCAGCAGTGATACCACTCTCCTGACAGAACCCCGGGCGTTACCCCCTGTAAGATCTCCCATCAAGCACTTAGCAGGTACCTGGCATCTTCTGGTATGGATCAAGCCCTAACTAGATGTGATTTAGCAGTTAAATACGTGACTTCTGTGGAGTATTTCTATTTTAAGATTTGTTCGTTGCCTTCGTTTCAGGGGTCCCCCTCCGGAGTTTCGACTCGGTCGCTATAGACAGCGATCTAGAATCGGTGCGTACGGAGCGGGTACGACTTCGCCTCCAGGGGACGCTGAACAACAGAGCAGGTCAGAGATGCTGAGGTCAGAGGACGAACGTTATAATAACACGGTCAGTGTGAACGGTGTTGTGTGCTATGGTGTGTGTATTCGATGTGTAGGAGCACAGCGAGGGCTCATGGAGGACGAATCCTGCCTGAAAAACGCACAACGACCCAAAAAACAAGCATTCAGGTAGCTGCTTTACGGCTTGTTTAATCTGATGAAACAGCCAATCCGGCGATGGCATGCGAATCTCCCCAAGGTTAAAAACTCGGGGACTTGGTCGACTTGACATTTCAGTCTTTAAAAGCTCCCAGTCATTTTTGGCCAGAGGTCAATCTTTATTGGTAACTGTTGTTGCTTTGCGCGTGCGTTTTAGCTCTGACGAGGAGGAGCGGGCGAACGCTGAGGGCGTGAGGCGTCACAGAGTGCTGAGAGCTCCAGCCGGCGTGCCGAGAGACAAGAGAGAGAGGAAAAATCCAAACAGACGGACCCACGACATGAGCAGCTTCCCTCCCAGCGGCTGTGTGTCGGTGCCACAGAGGGAGGGGCCGACCCGCCCGCTTTGCGGCGCCAAATCGGAAACGTTCAGCGTACACAAGCCGGACCCCACGCAGGAGGTAAAGCTTTGCGAATTAGGTGCGAGCCCATTTCGCTTTGGCGGCACCAGTAGCCGTGCGTTTTCCGTTTCTCCTTCAGAGGCTGGAGGAGCTGAACCGGGAGCTGGTGCGGACGCAGGAACAGGGCGGGAGGCTTAGAGAGAAGTGCTTCAGGCTGGAGGAGGAATTGGCTAGGTCTTCCAAAACAAGACGTGAACTTCTGGAAGTAGGTCTCTCGGGGATTGTGATCAATTAAGTTAGATATAAGATCGAGGTTTTGAGCTCTTGCCTGGCGATTTAGTCTGTCCAGCAGGAGCGAATGGAGCTTCAGGGCAGAGTGGAGGCCCTTGAGAAGATCGTCGCCCAAAAAGAGCTGCTCCTTTTGGCCCTGCAGGAGGACAAGAGTGTCCTTCAGAGCGAGATTAAAGCCGCCCAAGAAGAGCAGAGCGCCAGACTAATCCGGGCACAGAAGCAAAAGGTATGGCCGCCTGTAAACGGGCACACGCTAGCAAATTGTGGGCTGACAATCTAACGTTGTCTCCTCAGGATGAGGAAGTCGCTCGGCTCAGGACGAGGATGACTCTGACCCATGCAGAGGAGCTCCGGCGGGTACGTCACAACTGCGTTCATCGCCGTGCGTTCAGAGCGGTCTGGTTTCTATTCAGTTTTCGTCTGCAGGTCCATCGCGAGGCACTCGAGGCGAAGGAGGCGGCCCTCGGCGAGCAAGCGCTCGTTCACGACCAAGCCTTACAAAAATGCATCCAGGTCAGGACAGCGACGCAAAGCCGCGCTTAAAACCAAGATTTATGTATGACTGAATGCTCAGAACTCTGTGCCAGGTGAAGGAGCAGGAGGTAAAGAGACTACAGGAGTCCCTAGACCAGCAGAGGGAGGAAGAGAAGAGGAGAGTGGAGGAGCAGAGAGGAGAAACGCAAGAACAGGTTCATACCGCCTCACCTGTCAAGCCCAGGAATCAAAATCCCTTTAAAGGAACCCGTTCGCGTTCGGACTTGCAGGTAAGGAGGGCGGTGGAGCGAGAGCGCAGAGAGTGGGAGGAGCTGAGGGCGGAGTCTCTCAGGGCGCAACGAGGGACGCTGGAGAAGCAGACGCAGGAGGCGGAGAGAGAGAAGAGGAACGCGGTGGCTCGGCACAAGGTCCAAAGGCGCATCCGCGGTTTCTTAAACGTGCGCTAACCGGTTTTTTCGGGATCTGCTCATGCCAAGCCAGCGTGTTGCACACAGGAGGCTGAGAGCGAAGCCGGGCGTCTCAGGGAGAGCGTGAAGCGGGCCGAGCAGGAGCTGCAGGGTTTGAAGAAGGAGCTGGCCGAGTGCGAGAGGGTCCAGCAGGTGGCGGCGGCCAGACACGAGAATGAGAACGCGCGCTGGGCCCGGGACGTACAGATCGAGTGCGAGCGTCTGCACGAGCTGCTCAGAAGCAACGGCGTCGCCGCGGACCACGAGCGTCTCCCGGACAGGTCGCTGGTCCAGCCGATTTCTTTCACTATTCGACCCACAGCTTTGGGGAGAACGTCTGGGCACCTCATGAGCAGGGTTCATCTCGAAAGGGGTTCAAGCCGAAATTTATTAGTGCTTAGGTAGTCATTTCGCCAAGTTCAGTCACTGACTGTCCCGTCTCGACGGTGGGACCGCAGGCGAGGGACGGCGGTTCCGAAACTTGGGCTGCAAACATTTTCAAACCACAGTAGGCAAAACTATGAGCTAACCACACGTAGAGATGAACTCCAACCTCAGACGCGATTTCCTCTAGAGGTTTCGGCGGTTTCCGTGAGGCCTTTGCAGGTGGATCCTCCTCATCCTTTGATGTTAGGACGAGCTGAGAATGTGTTTATTTGAGCGGCTCTTACCCGTGCACTCCTCAGAAAAAGAATTAGTGAGCCTTCTGGTGGAGAATGATATTCATTCGGCTCATTCGTGAGCTCGAACGCCAGCGTCAGAAGGCATGAGGAAATAAACCAGACCATGAGAACTATAACCCCTAGTTCTTGTGTAAAGTTTTGTACTTTTTCATACATGACTACATATTATAAATCCAGCAACCCATACACGGTGTGTGTGTGTGTGTGTGTGTGTGTGTGTGTTACCGATGCAGTGCTACGGTGAGCGAGGCCGTGCAGGTCCTGCAGTCCTTGAGGAAATCCCTCCATCAGCTTATCAGCGATCTGCAGAGCCACGTCTCCTCGCTGACCCACGCCAAGCGGCAGATCAGCACAGACAAGGTCGCGTCCCGTTCAGCCCGGACAGGCCCTCTTGTGTGGCGTCGGTTACTGACGCCGTGTGCGTTTATGGGCCTTTCAGGAGCGTGAGCTGCGTCTGCAAAGGGAGCAGTTGACGGCAGAGAAGGAGGAAGCCGTGCGAGCTCTGAAGGAGAAGCTTATACAGGTTTCGAGCCCCAAATTCAATGTAACAACCCCCGTTGTTTACGTTAAAAGCGGCGCCTGCGACGCGCGTCTGTGTTCCGCTCCGCAGGAGCACGTCGAGGAGCTGGCCAGCCTGAGCAGGGTGCGCCTGCGCGAGGACGACCCCGACGGGGCGGCCGCCGGCCTGCGCAGACGTCTGCGGGATAAAGACGAAGAGCTGCGGCAGGTGCAGCGGAGCATGGCGCGGTGGAAGGAGAAGACCACGGCGCGGCTCGCCGGCAAGTTCGAACGAGAGCTCACCTCGGAACTGGAGAAGTACGACCGACACACACACACACACACACACACACACACACACACACACACACGAGATTACAGCACACACTGTGACAGCGCCTTCTTATCCCCTTGTTTTTAGAACAGTCGCCATAGAAACTGGTCTGGTTTCTATATGATGTGTGCGCTATTTTAAGGTGTGTGTTTTGTTGCCTGCAGATGGAAGGCAGACTGGTTGAGGAACAGGTAACACAGAGCCTTGGGTAGCAGTACCAAGTGTCAGAAGGCTGCTCCAGGATCAGTTCAGCATCGGTTATTAATTCGTTCAGCAGAATTTGAGACAGAACTGATCCTCTGGCAGCGGGTCTGACGCTAATAGAGACGCTGTGGGACATATTTACATATAAACCTCTAACCGGTGCCTGTTTGGAAAAAGGTTAAGTGCATAAGTACACAGAAATCATCACAGGTGCACCTTGCTTTATTATTATCGTAACAAATGCGGATACAGTCAGAAGCGAGAGAGTAAATATGCTCCCTGTACTAATAAAACTAATAACCTAACCCTTTTCCGGCTGTAGTTCACTAAACAGTTCACTAAAACTCCGGGTCTGACCGAGGACTAGTTTTCGGGTCGGTGTGGCATGTGCCTCTGCGCTGTAACAGCGACCCCTGCTGGCCCCGGCTAAGAAAGGGCGTAGGTTTTGTAGACTGCATGCAATTCGCCTGCTTTTTTGTTTTCGCCCTGTTACTGTTGTAGCAATAAAATAGCTTTTCGCTGCTAACGCTGCGCAGGAAAACGTCCAGATCGACGTCTGAGCAGCAGAGGAGGTTGGAGCTGCTCGAGGGGGAGATGAGGCACCTGACTGGGGTAATAAAAGCCCCCTGTAATAGGTAAAGTGTAGTTTTAAAACCTCTTTAAAAAAAAAAAGGAGGTCAAAATCCCGCGTCTCTCGTTCCGCAGCGCTCCAGCGAGAGTCCGGGCCTCCACCTGGTTTCTTCCGTCGCCTCAGATCTGCCCCCCACCCCCAGCACCCACGACCTGTCCTCTTACAAGCTCCTGCGCCACCTCCAGAGCCGCATCCGCCAGCTGCAGGCCGACGCGCGTCCGGACCTGGGTCGGGGTGACCCCGAGCTGGCCGGGTCCTACCTGGAGACGGTACGGAACGAAACCGCTGTTATACAGCTTACTGCAGGAACAGGTAACAATAACGTTTTTTCTGCTCCTGATATTCGGCAGATCGCACCTGGGCTGGAGAGCGGCACAACTCGACGACGATCCATAGCGAATAAAGGACTCAGTTAACCTCTGGGAATCCACCCCTCTACCCAAACCTCTACCAACTAGCGCAAGGATAAGAGCAAAACAGCCCCTTAAATGATTTATTTAAGAAAACTGGGCATTCATGGTCAAGTTTTTGGTGTTGTCCAGAGGCAGGTGCACAAACCTGACCACCAGGTGTCGCCGCGGAGCGAAAAAAGTCCTGAGCTGACCTTATCAGGTGATTTTCTGGAGCATTTTCAGACTGAAACTGAACATCGTGAATTTTATTTTTATTTTTATTGCATGGCTCTTAATAAATTAATTTGGATTACGCTCGACTGATCCATTTGACGGTGCAGATTAATCATTATTATAATCAGATATAACCACAGGTGAACGATAATTGAAAAATAAACACTCATGCGTGTAGTTGCATGGTATGTCCAACAGGGGACAGAGTTTGTTTGCACAAATTGCAACTAATAATAATACTTTTTTTTTCCTTTTTAAACAGCGGTGTAAACCTGTGAGATTTCGACTTTTTTTTTTTTAATCCATGTTTAACAAAGAAGCTTAAGGAGCTTTGATAAATAAACCCACAGAATTGGTCTATGTGTGTGTATATGCGTTTTATTTGAAACAAACCCGATCTCACTGTACATTCAAAGCAGGAAAACAGAAGTGTGCCGACTAAGTGCAACGGGTTTGCTGGATTTGTTTACATTGCTAGAACGAAGATATCGGAAAGAAACTATACAACCCCCAAAACTCGTACCTCCCAATCCAAAAAAAAACCCCCCACAACATCCTTTTTTTGGGGGGATGCCTTGCGTGTGAGATCCGTTACTGTATCGATAACGCGTAGTGTGATTGCTGTAAAAGAAAGCGGCTTTATGGTCCCTCCTGCTCTCGTTTCAGTCCAAATCAGAAAAGGCTTGGCATCGATGCCCGCCTCGTCTTGGTAGTGCAACCTGAACACCCTTTCCCTCGGCACAAAACCTTTTTGGCGACGGCGCCCCGATAGGTCAGAGTCGAGTCTATAGCTCCATGTCCTCCTCGCTCATGCTGGAGGACGGACCGAACCCTTGTTCGTCGGGTCCTTTGGACAGGGGGACGCCGGGAGACGGGATGGGGGTCGGGGTCTGTCTGCACGCGGGCTGCTGCTTACGCTGTTGCCTCTGGAGCGAGCCCTTGAGCTGCTGGGTGAGCGGATCCTCCAGGGGGCGCCACAAGACCAACTCCATACAAGAGCGGCTCCTGCAGAGGCGGCGAAATTAGAGTCTGGATACAGGAAGAGCCGAGAACCTGACCCCTGACCTGAAATGGTACGTGTGTGTGTGTGTGCGCGTGTGCGCGTGTGTGTTACTCACACTGACTGTGCTACCGTATGCGGGAGGATGTCGCCGATGCTGCGCTGCAGCCCCTCCCTCAGGCTGTCAGACAGCACCAGCACGGGTCTGCGCTGGGCCGGCTCCACATCCAGATCCTCATCACTGTCATCCTCCAGGGTGATCCTGAACACACACACACACACACACACACACACACACACACGCACACACACACACACTTCTATTTGTTTTTATGTGGCGTTTGTCATTTTTGTTTCTTTTCTTATCCTGCTTTGTTCTGTTCATTTTCTTTATTTATGTATCTTTGCATTCAATTTGTACTTTTTCTTCTTAATATTTTACTACTTGTTGTGATTTAATTTTTCTTCTGATTGCATCTTACTCTTTTTTCTGAGCTCGTTTATTAGTGTTATTTAATTACATTCGCTCTTTTTAACTTGCTTTTTTCGTCGTTTTTATTCTGTTTGGTATTTTTAAATATCTGTTACGATTTATTCTGTTTTTTTCCCCGATCTTTGACTTCTTATTCTGATTTTTAAAATGAGTTCTTTATTCTTCTTGTTCTTTTTTCCCCCCTGAATTCGTTTATTAGTTTTATTTAACTATATTTGTTATTTTTTCTACATTTGTTTAACTTGCTTTTTCATTGTTTTGTTATTCTCTGTCTTTTCCTAGAGGTCACCGGTCTATCACAGGGCTGGGCAGGAGGTTCTGCTGCAAGCTCTTGAGTAATATAACCCGATACGACCGACCTCCCCTCCCTCAGGCACTGCTAGTCTACTACTATCCTGTCTCACAGATTAATGTAGCTACTTATCCAGCAGAGGGCGCACTTATTTAAAAAACCAACTCCTTTGCAGAATGGTGGAGCATCCTCTCACCTGTCTTCAATCTCCTGCAGCCGCCTCTGAGCTGCTTCCATCTCCATACAGAAACCTTCTGGTTCCACTCTGGCTGGGACCGTGCCTATAGGGTCGAGCTGAGGCTCTGGGCGGGGCTGGACAGGAGCAGGACGGATTTGGGTAGACGTGGAAGTGCACTGCGGTACCCAGCTGTGACCGGGTTTAGGGTACGAGCACTCAGAGGGACCTGATACCGCCTCTTCCATCAGCTTTCGCCTTTTAGCGCTGCAGCCTCTATAAGAGGAATCGATTAGAATCAGAACTGGTGGGGGGGACAGACCAGATTGGGCAGAAACTTGGGCCAGGCGAGAACTTACTCATCATCGTTCCTCCTGCGGTGTTTCCTCAAACATCTCACCTCCCAGCTTCGAAAACAAAACAGAAGATAGTGCTAAAATAAGTCACTTTATTTATGTAGTCATATGTATTTATTTATTTAAGATTTAACACGCACGAGCTGGTCGTGGAGCTTCCCGGCAGATGGCAAGAGCCCATATTGGGAGCCGAAAAGTGAGGCAGGGCAGAGTACATCGAGGGCAGGTATCCGAGTTCCCTGCTCCATGGGCTGGCGCTGTGCATCCTGCAGAACAGGCACTGTAAAAAAAAAGAAGAGGGAGAGAGCAAAAATCGTAAAATAATTAAGTAAAACAGCTCTTACAATTTTTTAAATTACACTTTCAATCCATATTTTAATGTCATTGCTCATAATCAAGGAGTTCGTTCTCTTCAGGTTCACCTGTTTGCATGAACAGCGAGGTAAACAAGCCTCATACTATTTAAATATATGATCAGGACATTAAATAATTCAAATTATTAACATATATATAAAAATGACACCTGTATAATAAACTAAATAACTACAACAGTTGTAGTCGATTCCCAAAACAAGTAGAAAGTCATTGCTGTATTTATCGTTACACCTCCTGCCAAACTTACCGTATCCCAAATACCGTGTGCTGGCCTACCATAGAGAGAGGCAAATCAGTACCATCTAGTGCACTTCATTTTACAAAAGCAACCATTTAGAATACAGCCCCACACTAGTTTAAAGTATTCGGGCCGAACTGTCTG
>JAUZST010036501.1:0-27792 GCA_034779995.1 Parotocinclus haroldoi | reverse complement strand
AGTGGGGTTCAAGCAAACGACTACAGTACTTACAAGAGCATTTGGAATGCTAACAAATACTACATTACTTACAATAGAACAGGCTCATACACTTACACAAGCTCCATTTATAGATTTTTTTTTTCAATAATCAACAGAAATTCATATACACCAACATGAGTAACTTGCACACATAGCAGACTTTGAGCATGTCTACCATTTTAGAACAATCTGTGATCCAAATAAACTAAGTAAACCAGTAGCCAGCACACAACCAGTGTGCACACACACGAATAAGGCACTTCTGTTCTTAACTCCCACCTCTGATTGTGGATTATTGTCCATTGAGGTGATCTGTAGTTAAAAAAAACAGTTTTTTTTCTTATTATAATGTATTATATTTTTTTAAGAACTAATGGCCATTAAAAGGCACATACCTGTGCTTAATTATACATGTTCATAATAACACAGCAAATAAATAATGAACCATAATGTGCTTTTGAAGTTTCTTCTTTATGAAAATCTGTTTGTTCTGAAGTTTTACAGATATTGTTGTGTTTGTTTACTTTTAACCTGAAAATAGTGATAACAGCATAATAGTCAGACTCACCCATTTCAGGTATCTCCTTCATGCTTTCTGCAATCAGTGGTGTGTGAATGAGGTCGTTTCAGTGAGCATAAAAATTAAGACACATACACACACACACACTTTAAATGCAAGACCTCCTTTCAGCTGAAATGAACCATTTGTTAATTTTCCATGAATAAATTATTTTTCATGCATTAAAAACGCTCCTAATGAAGGGATTCATCTTCATTCTTTGCTGTGAGCGTGAGATAGAGAGGCCCTTACTTAATATGTATGCTCTTGCTTAGCCTCAGAAATGAATCCTTGTCCACTTCACTTTGAATGTCTTAAAGCCCCAGCTTTAGTTTTATGAGTGGCTTTCTATCTGTACACCGATCAGCCAAAACAACAAAAAAAGCGCCAGTTAAAGAGATTTCAGATTCTCTTATGCATGGTTTGAAGGGACCAAAACTTGAAAGTGCAGTAGGTGGTATCAAATTAATTTATATATAATAACTGTATATGTATGTGCAATAATAATATGTATGTACAGTGGAGGAAAAAAATATTTGATCCCTTGCTGAAGTTTGCCCACTTACAAAGATATTAAAAGTCTATAAATTTAAGGGAAGGTTTATTTTCACAGTGAGATATCTAAGAAAACCACTGGTAGCGTTACATTGTAATGAATTAAAATCCTGCAGTGTGCGTAAGATCCCCTTGCTCAAGAAGGCACATGTGCAGGCCCATCTGAAGGTTGCCAGTGAACACCTGGATGATTCTTAGAATGATTGGGAGAAGGTGCTGTGGTCAGACAAGACAAAAATGGAGCTTTTTAGCATCAACTCAACTCACCGTGTTTGGAGGAAGATAAATGCTGACTATGACCCAAAGAACACCGTCCCCACTGTCAAGCATGGAGGTTGTCACTCAGGATTTAACTGTACATGGTTCCATCCAGTCTCCCACTGATGTGGTGAAGTAGTCCTGTGCAATTAGACACATGGGGGTGTTTCTCTGCTAAGGGCACAGGACTACTTCACCACATCAGTGGGAGAATGGATGGAAATATGTACAGTTAAATCCTGAATGACAACCTCCTTCTCTCCACCAGGACATTAAACATGGGTCGTGGCTGGGTCTTCCAGCATGCCACAAGCCATTGAAATATATGGTACATTACCAGAACACCAGTTTAGGGGCTACATTACTTACAATTCAGTGTTCTGAAATGGCAGTATATCTTATTATATATTTTAATGGGACAACACCAAAGATATGACTCTTTGATACAATTAAAAGTAGTCAGTAGTCAGTTTGTATTTATAGTGTAAATTTGCTGTGCCATCAAAATAACTTAACATACAACCAAATAATGTCTAAACTGCTTGCAACAAAGTGAGTACGCCCTTAAATGAAAATGGTCAAATTGTGCCTACAGATGCATAATATTGTGTAGGTCTGGAGTTGACTTTAGCAAGGCAGAGGTCATCTTGGAGGTGTGTTTGGGGCCATTATCATGTTGGAATACTGTCCTACGACCTTGTTTCCATACGAGCACATGCCCCCTTCGTTAGTCATAGACCGCAGCACTTTCATTACTCATTCCCTTTTAGGCCTGCGAGGAGTGTCTGTCGGGAATCAACGACATCACCTTCCTGGAGCTGGCTGAACACCGACATCAAAATTGAAAGGAACTTTGATGTTTTTTTGCCTAAAAGATGACTGCGATTCTGTTTCTGCCAGCATGTGCCACATGGGCGCACAAGTACATGTAGTGTGTTATTTATATGACAAATCCATTGTAAGTTTATTACACTGTAAACCAAGGTATTTAATATAGACAGCATAGATCATAGCGTAATTTACCTTAAACATACCTAAAGCACTTGCATTAAACTACAGATGGGCAATTGCATTAAACCAAAGATTATTTTATTACAGGATTTAATATGTCATGTAATTTAGTAAAAATGTGTTGAAAGTAAAAAACAAAAGTGATCTCAGCGCTTATCACTCATGTCACACAACTTCCTACGTCACACACTGCATAAGGTGGGACAGGAGCAAAATCAAAATTCAGTGTAGGGTTTCTGCTGAATGTGTGTCAATATTTATTATCAAATTTCCATTATAAAGTTGAAATATTGTATGTCTGGCCATCGTAAAATGGGGAGTACCTGTGCTTGTTTTCTGTCATGAAGATGTATATAAGACATATTTTTATTTTCTCCAGATAATTCTTAAGAAATCAGACCTTTAATTGACATTTAATTAAATTGATCAGAAGGACTTTAATTGTTATTTCCTTTTTCTCAGGAGCATGTTGGGAGTCAAGGTTATGGGACCTTTGGCCACCACCACTGAGCACCTTTGTAGAGGGCCTTCAAACACTTGACATAGGCTCTGAGCAAATGACTAGACAGAGGAGCAGATGGGAGACCCCAGCTCCCACAAAGCAGCTGTTAACTTGAGTGCCCTTCTGCTTATCCATCTATTCATAAAAGCCACTTTGTGCATAGCTTCAGAAACTCCAGACACTGCCCCACATCCTATGAATACCTTTTAAGCTCCGCTGGCATTGGCCACCAGCTAGGTGCTGGATCAACCAAAGTGAGAGGGAAATGGAGACTATGGGTATCAACCAAATTTCATAGCCCCTGAGACCGGTTCACTAGAGGCACGGATTAGAGATTCATGTTCTCAAAGGGCTATAGGAATCATGAAAATAGCAAATAAAAGGAATCAGCCAACAAACTGGGGTTATTTTGCTACCTCTATTTTCTTTTGGGTAGCAATTCACATACCATTACTTATTATTCATAAAACGTGTAAACAATAGGTGTGTTTGAAGGGTGGTGTTGGATATAGACAAAGCATTTGTAAATGTAGAGAGTTCCAGATGTGTGAAGCAAGTATGGAAAAAGCTTGATCACCATATCTACTAAGAGTTGATAGAATGATAGCCTGCCTCTGCATGGACATGGTACGCATAGGCTCATGGTAACGTGCTGCTCTATCACCAAATGTTCATACCCTGGAGAGAAAGACAGAAGGCAAACAGGAATCAGAAGTAGTAAGTCTGAAGAAACATCAATCAAGGAGATGCTTCAGTTAATTACATATTACTGCATTTGAGGTTATTGGAGGTAACTTTAGAAAAAGATGAACCAATTATGCCATCTGGGGAATTTCACCCCAGGAAATGCAATATGATATGAAAAAAAACAAACAAAAGAATGCACACAATTGAGTTTAAAAAGTTTCAGAGATGCAAATATTCCTTAAAAAACATTTAATAGACTGCAGTTCAATGTACCTTCTCAATAAAATATCCAATTTTGTCACTTTTATTAATATACGACTGCTAAATATATAGAGTAGACAACAATGAAAGGTGGATCAATAAAACAGACTTTTTAAGCCATATCTGATTGTACCACCTGTTCCATTTTAACCCACAAGATACACTGGCCAATACTCCTGACACACTCCCTGCAAAAATACATACACATTAAGCATGGTAATAAAAGTTAGTAGAAACCACACGCACGTTGAGATGCTCTACAGTGAGACAACAAAGATACAATAATAATTAATAACAGGCCGTTGTTTGCTGCTTCTATTCAAGTCCTGGGACTTACAGTGAGTATATCTCAGCAACCAAAACAAAATACTAACCATGCAAAAGAATAATACAATAAAAGAATCAAATAATTCAAAACCAAATCAAAGGAATAAATACAGACAAAACAACACACACAATACAGAGGCAACAAAATAAACAAAACAGCAGTGGTGCTCAAAAATAATGTGCTATAAAAAGCATATAAAATGATATGTAAATTGGTCAATGCTAATGAGACCACATAGACTTCAAATAAAGGCTATGGATGCATCTAAGCTGTATCAGGTGCAACTGGGGTCAGCCTTAGACATTGCTCCTAACAGGACCTCGATAGAAAAACTCAATATCAAATTGTAAGGGGTTCTGGCCAAAACAGGCACTTCTCATAAAAATCCAAATTGATAATAATTTTAAAAAATTTTATTACAAAAAATATTTTTTTAGAATCGAATAAAAATTAACCAAGATATGACTTTTTAAAATTTAAATAAAAAAAAAATTATAATTTGTAGAATCGGATAAAAATTTACAAAAGTTATGACTTTTTAAAATTCAGATATTTTTATATCACCATTAGATAGTTATTTAGACAAATCTGATTCATTGAGCATGCATAACTTTACCATATTTAGATGGCAAATTTTGAGGGGCGGCTTTTAGCTCTTCTCCAGTTGGAAGGGTTTTTTTTAAACAAATGGTGAACTGGGTAAATTTTCTTAAATCATAAATCATTCTTGGACTTTTTTCTGAATGGGAATTTCTCAAAAACATGGTTTTAAAAAAACCTTTTAGTCGAAATATCAGTCTAATGTTTTGGGAAAGTTATCTTTTTTATTTATTTATTGAATGGAGGGGGCAATTACCTTTAATTAATATATCAGGCACATGTGCTTCTTGCTAGGGCAGGTGTTGAGCTTTGGCCGGATGAGGTTAAAGAGTATCTGTGTTTCTTCAAAAGTGAGATTTATGTGAAAAGATTTCAGAGGTCTCACTTTTGAAAGGGTATTGATTATTTGCCTTTAACTGGCCGTGGCTCAGTGCCTGCCATGGCGAGAAGTGCCTGCTTTTGCCAGAGCACCCCACAATTTTTACAAAAAAACAATATTGGCACTATAATACCCGATATGGTACAAATAGAAATATGTTGCAAATAAAATATATTCTCCAATAAATGAAATCACACATACTTTAGCATAAATGCTGGCAGCAAGAGCAAGAACCAAACATATTTAGCATATATTCACATATTGGTTGCTACCCCCAGTAATCACTGGCAAGACTCCAATAAAATCCAATTACACTACACTGGTAACCACCTAGAGCTCGACAAAGACCTAAGAATAAAACAAATCTACCTACTGATGCACTATCCACAAACCAAAGAGCATGAGCATGTATCTATTGTTAACATCAAATATGTACTAGGAGTATGTAATATCGACAAAAATATCTCTATTTTATTTTATTTTGTCAAGCTATATTTAGACAATAATTTGCTAGTGTATATCATGATAAAGAATTCAAAGGTTGAGTCCATCTCTCAGCCACCTGAATTGGCACCATGTCTTTAGCAATGTGTTTAATTGATGGCAACATTTCCCATTTGTTGAATTTTCTTGTTGACACTTTTTTTTGCAGAATGATACGCAGGAGGTTACTGAGTGCTTTTATTCTGGTACCTTGACTTGTTTAAAAGTCTGTCATTACCTTTATATTCTGCATAGAGTTAGTTCATATCTTAAATAAGTTGGTTGAGCTACAGCTAACAGCTACTGATTTCTGACATAGTTTCCAGATCTGTTTGATCATCTTTTGAGAAACATCCATCTTTTCTATTAGGATGTGCACAGTACCACACCCCGACTCTGGGATTGAGACAACAAGCCTCATAATTGGATCTCATTTCAGCTGGCGAGATAGACATGCTTAAATCCTTGTTTAGAGTCCAGAGTAGAGTCTTTTGTCACACATTAGCCTTTATTTGGTACTTTGTAGCACTCTGGCACAAGGTATGGGATTCGTAGTGCTTCAGAGCGAGATACTTGGAAGAACGCACAATGTTCATATGGTTAAATTATAGAGGAATTTTCTGAAAACTTTTCAGAGAAAGAAAGAGCCATGGTCTGAATACTTTTTGCAAATTGTTTGTGAATAAATTCCGATGTCGGCATGAACAGATGAGTCACTTTAGTTTTCTTCCACACTCTCTTATGGAGTTCTGTTGGCTCTGTTAGTGGTGTTTCATGATAAAACTGTTACGATTCTCAAAGGGTCTGAACCCAAGTGCGGCACGCTTGTCCTATATGTGGACCAGCACGAATAAACCCAGCTGTGAGAGTATGGGGTATGCTCGTTGGCAGAAATAAAATAATACACAACAACAAATAATGAAATAAGAATTAAATGAATAACCACCAATGGTGATAGCTGGCAGCGAGTTGGGTATCAGGGTTGACAGGATGCGAACCCCGGTCTGCAATGTCATGAACGAACACCTTAACCCAACGCACCACCACAATGTTGCTGACACACTGGCGCGCAACAAAATAGAAAGGGGAAGGAAAATAAAGGACAGACTAATGTGCCACGCTAACGCGGACCCAGACGGAGGAAGAAACTTTAAAGGGGGATTAACAGAACGTAATAGGGCAGTCATGGTGCACTTCAGGCACCACTCGTGTTTCCCTTTAGTTTCTCGCCAGTTTATTTTTTTTATTTATTTATTTATTTTTTTTTTCCCTTTGTCCTACTTTCACTTCTACAAATTTACACATTCATTTTCTTATTATCTCAATCCTTCTTAATTCAAGCCTAAGCGCCCAACAGAAGAAATAAACAGTGTGATTTGCTCCGATGTGGAACAAATCACTCAAGAACCTGGTGACCCAGGCAGGGGAGAAGAATGAAGCAGAAGGCAGTTCTTCCCGGCTTGGGAGAGGACCATGCAAAGAGCTTGGATGAGCAGACCAACACCAACACCTGACCTTTCCCTGAAAAATTAGATATTACCTCGCCCACCTGGAGCTACCAACGACCCTCTATGAGGCCTGCTGTTACCAGTATCCCTAGCGTTTAGCCTTGTGCAGAGCACAGCGATCTAAAGGTGTGACAAGGAACCCTGGTTGAGTCTCCACTTAAGTAGAAGTTCAGCCAGGTGCGCCTTGTTGGCCCTGATTGGCCCTGGGCCTTCTGGGAGTTGTGGTGCAGCGAGGTCTTCGAGGAGTACAACTCTGGCGCCCTCTGGAGGCAGCTGGAGGAACAGGTTGGTGGCGGCAGCGGGAATAGCATGGCTCCTCCTTGTGCCTGGTTGAGTGGGTCGGCTCCCTCTGGTGGCAGCAGAGGAGCTAGGCCAACCTCTAACAAAAACATGTAAAAATATGGATAAAATCATTGCACAACAGCTGTAGTATATTTTACCTGGATACATGATGAAGTGTATGTGGGAACTCTTACAGTAGATTTTGAAACATGACTGTGTGCTCAGATTTAGATGCTAAACAATGGGATGCTGTATCAGTACAACCCATTCTACTACCTTTGCTTGCCTAGGGAGGAGCCAGAAATACATGCATTATATCATGACTGTGTTATTTTCGAGTGTTGCTGAAATAATGAAAAAAGCTCCACAAATGTTTGTACAGTGTATGTTTGTGACTACAGAATATTATGAATACAAGAGTAAGAGAGAACACATATAGGTGTTCTAATATGAAAAGAGAGATGTAAGGAGCAGTAGGAACAGTTACAGGATGCATAATACACAAAGTATAGATGGATCCAGTTACTCATACTGACAGGAAACTGGATCCAGAGTTACAGAACATCAGAATACTGGTCTCCTTTAACCTCACATTTAAATTATTTGAAAGTTATAAGCTAACCACTGCCACGTTTACGTTTTACAACGTTCATGCACCACAGGTGCCAGTTTCTCTCTCTCAGAGCCCCGGGATGGTATCAGTGACCTTCTTTCTGTCTTTTACAGAAAGAATCATCTAAATCATTTTACCCATATAGGTTTCAAATTCACTCCTTATTTAATACTTATTTAATAATATATTACTTTGCCGGCATCCAATATTCCACAAAAGTAACCATAACAACACAGAAGATAGCCAATTAGAGGTTGATAAAAGTCTACTGGGCACAAAAAGTCACCAAAATAAATTTTGATTGACCCTGAGCTCTAATTATTTATTTAGTTGGAATTATTATTATCCCCTAACTTTTGTGAGCAGTATATCCAAAAGGTATAACTGTCACATTACACACAAAGACTGACATAATGAACGAAATATACTCACACACTCACAGTCATCTACAAACACCTCCCTTTCACCTGCACTAATGCAGAAGAGCATGCTGGGCTCCATTTAATAATAAATAAGTCATAACTGTAAGTCTGTAAGGTAAAGTGACAGAACCTCTACATTTTCTTTTTGTACAAGGCACTACTGCAGAAATGCACTTAGAAAGTGTTCACCATTTAACCACTGAGGTGGCACAGAAATTAGCACATATGCTATCCAGACAAAAGTGAGTGGACACTCACTTGTAATATAAAGCAATGGTACTCTGATCTAGCATCTAATTTAGGACCAGACTCTGTGTTTTATTACAGATGAACACAAAATTCCAGAGAGAAACAAACTTTCTTTTCGTTTCCTGCAGCCCAATCATGCAACGTTTCAATGACAACAGTGGGACTGTGCAGTAGTGCGTGTCCTCATCAATAACATTTTGCTAATTTGCAACAGTATGCTGCAATTCAGATCATACATAGCTAACCTGACAGTGAAAACTGCTAATTTAAAAAGGAGTGGAGTAAATAATGTTCCTCTGC
Organism: Parotocinclus haroldoi; assembly: GCA_034779995.1. NCBI lineage: Eukaryota > Metazoa > Chordata > Actinopteri > Siluriformes > Loricariidae > Parotocinclus > Parotocinclus haroldoi. The sequence goes on along the minus strand of JAUZST010036501.1, from coordinate 18,774 downwards.
ATGAGAGAAGCACAAAGCCAATGCTCTTGATTTGTAATGAAACAAAACTACCAACAGAACACAGGGTTAAGAATCATAAAAAATAACCATCTCAAATCATTTATATCAAAGCACACATGGAAGATAAAGTAAAAAACTTATATTTCTGGATTGTGGCAGCAGAATGAGTTTTACTGAATAAACTAGGGACTCTCAATATGACACATTTATATGTTTCTGCTTCCAACAAATCTTCCCTGCTGTCCTTAACCAGCCAGTCCATAGATAATTGGTTTGCCAACTTTGATTAAGAACCTTGGACCTCAGTTTCATCAGACGCCATGATTAACATCAGAAGCCAACCTCATAGTTTTGATCTAAAATCTAAATGAAAGTCCTTTTAAAAGAATTTAAGCTTTTGTAGCATGTTTTTAATTTTGTCTATAAAATGTGGCTATAACATGTATTTACAATGTGAATGTGGTGTTACTCACACAAGCACATCCGCATGTCATTGTGGGGGCATTCCATTCACAAAAAGACATAATAAATACTTTGTATAATAATCAATATGTTAAATATTTCATGACTATTTTCCTCATAGGGGGCAGCCATTTGGTATACACACATACAGCATACACATCCACACAGTTTTGTCTTTATATCCTTTTGAGGAATTTCCATTGATTATACTACTTTGCAAAATTATCCTAAAGTGATGCTACACCCAAACTTCCACCTAACCATTAGCTACTAACTTAACTTAACCTCCATAACCTCAAGCAGATCATTTGACAACTATTTTGACTCTTTTCGGCCTTTCATAAAGTTGTAGTTTTTGTTTTAAAACAGCAACCTTCTTTGGACGGACCAGCAAAGTGTCCCAACAGAAACTGTCTGTGAAATATAAAGTTCACCCATGCGCACACAAACTGTGCAAACAAGATGGCCTCATTGTCTGCAATGTGTTCAATTTATTGCTCTTGTAAATTTTAATAAATCAGTATGTTCACACAACTCACAGCTTGTTTAGACAACTCACAGATTTTATCAACTATCTCTGTCTCATACTGAATTGTTCTAACTTTAAACAGTACCCAAATACCGTACCCCACAAAAATTACCATACCCTTAAAAAAAACCTTAAAATTATCCCTAAAATGTTATATTTTCACAATTCTATTAAGCCAGGTGCGTATCTTAAGTCACTCTAAATATGACCAATAGTGCAGTGTGCATGACTTGCAAAATCCTTAATCCAAAAACGTTAATATTAAAATGAATACCATCACTTCTGGTAAAAAAGTTTGAAGGACGTTCTAGTGATGTTCTCTGTGAGACAGGACACCCTTCAAACAGGAAGTCCTTCATCAGCGAGACAGTTATGTTAAAATATATACTAATTTAGCCCCCAAACAGGCTACTCTGCACAATCTGCACAAATAAGTTACTGCTAAATACTGTGAACTCAGGTTTACTTTTATATGGCAAGATTATGTCATGTAATTATAAGCAGCAATGCGTAAACATATTTGCACTTTTTTATAATCTTATTAGGAGATTAGAGGTGGAAATTGCTTAGCACTGTGCGTGTGGGTTAGCAGTGATTTGCTGTGGCAGCTAATGCTGATTTTCTTAGAATGTCCTCCTTACTGCTTCTTAACTCTGAAAGCAAAGTGCTATGTGCCATGGCCTTGCTAATGTCTTACGTATGCACTGTATTTGCTTTTTATTAATTTATTCAAATCAATAAAGAGCTCTGAAACACTTTAATGGTTGCATCTCTAAGTTTTGTTGAGGGTTATTCAATAGTATGTGTTTCACTATGGCTAATTAATGTTACAACATACTATATAAATACTACATACTATATAAAAAGGCTGATTAAAAACTAGTTAACACAACCTCTTAATTTATTTAAATATGACACATTTCTCCATATTTTATATAACCATTAACAGTGCATTCACACCTTCAAAATGGCAATGAATGGCCCACACTTTTTTCACATACAAGGAAAACTTTGTTTCATTTTTATTTTGATGTGTTTTCAAATGTATGCAATACATCATGCAGTAGTGTGTTACAACTACAAATCAGAAAAAATGAAACAGTATAGAAACTGTATGCCACAGAAATGGCAAATAAAAAAGAAGACAACCCAAGCAAGTTTCGAGTTTTGTCTGGTTAACTTAATTTCATTTGGTAATATATATCCATTCCTACATTTCAGGTCAGCAACACATTCCCAAAAAATACTAAATACTAAATACTTTTAGGACAAGGAATACCAAGTAGATCTTTATTTGATATGTTATCCCATTCTTCCTTCTATCCCAAGATATGTAACAGTACTGGGTTTTAGCTTCAAAGCCCTCCACACATTCTTTACTCAGAACAGGCCAGGACTGCAGGGATGCCAGTCCAGTACCCATACCCGCTTCTTCAGCAACCAGGCCTTTGTAATGTGTGCAGCTTGGGGTTTGGATTGAAAAATGCATGGGTGCATGTGGAAAATGTAATCTTGGAGGCAGCAGATTTTAAAATCTCAGTATACAGTGCAGTAAATTACTTTTGCCAAGGGCCCTTTCACAGCCCCATACCTTAACAGATCCTGGATTTTGGACTCATTACTGATAAAAGTATCATCTTTGTCCAGAGATTTACTTGAGACCAATTAGGAAGAAAACTTTGAACCTATCCTCCTTTGGGTAAGCCCAAGCAAAATAATAATTATAATTAAAATTATAATTATAAATATTTAATTAGTAAAAACAGAGCCATTTATAGTGTTACTGTGCATAAGACAATGCTACTGTGAATAGGAAAATGTCCTCTAAAATAGTCTGAATAAAAGTTCTGTCGGTTGAACTGTAAGAGTTGTTAGTCATAAAGAGAAAAGAGTGAAGGTGTCTGGTCCAGATATTAAATTAAGATCTGTTTGGTCCAGGCAGTGTGCTCAAAGCAGGTAAATCAAATCAATCAAAGCAGTGGACCATAAACTAACCAGAAATCAAATGCTTCTGGAAACAGATCTGGAAGCTTTCACTGTAGTTATTTTATATTGGAATGGTTACTAGTTACACAAAAGGCATAGCTCTGGAGCCCCACGCCACTTCAATGATGCTACTACAACATACAGTGGTCATTGGGTTTTTATTATTATTATTATTATTATTATTATTATTATTATTATTATTATTATTATTATTATTATTATTATTTCTCCATAAAAATGACCTGAAACAAGAAGATAAAAAGAAACCAATGCAAAGACAAGACAATGGCAATGAAGAAAATGTATACTATGAATTCATTAATTGAGGAAAATTATCCAATAGCCTGTTTCAGATTTGTGAGTGGTAAAAGTATGTATGACTTATAGTATAGTATAACCTCTTGTTGTAGGAGTTAAATTGAAGGTGGGAATTAATTCAAATGTTTTCAATGGAATGACATCAACAACAAAGTAGTATCCAAAGTTCAACAATTTTACAAAACCATCTCTAAACAGTTCAGACTCCAAAGGTTTGGTCAACCAGCAAATATCACAAAAAAGTGTATAATAGTTTGCAAGTTCACAAAGGAAGCCAGATTAACTTTTTAAGCAACTAAATGAATCTCTCACATAATAGATAATGGATAATAATAAAATTCAAGAGGTTACCATCAGGAGAATAATGAACAACAATGGCATGGCAGACATGACACATGGCAGGTACCAAGAGAAGCCATTACTTTCGAACAAGCCAGAAGGCTTTTTAAAAAAAAACATTTTGTTGGATAATTGAGAAACATCTCACTCTCATAAGAATTTATGTCATGCAGCAACACAATTACCATAAGCACATGAGTCATTCTACCTAAGAATGTTTAGAAAAAAATATGCTTTAGAATGATCAAGACAATTATCTGATCTTAATCCAATAACAAATGGATGAGATGAGAGGTTCATGTGAGGAAACCCACCAACAACCCAAAGATAAAGCCATTTTGTATGGCGGGATAGGCTAAAAGTCCTCAAGGCTTATGTTTAAAAGGGGGAATGAAAACATTTAATAGAGTCATTTCTGCAAAAGGGGGTCACACCAAATACCAAGGAAAGGTGCATACAATTTTGCCCCTCACAGATTCGTAATATAGGATTAATTCCCTCAATAAATGCCAAGTTCAAAAATATAGACAAAATATACAAAATCAAATACAAAATATAACAAACCCAGGTAAAAGTACCAGATTCCAGGAAGGGTAAGCACACAAGACAACAGGCTCCGGATGGCCCTGAAAGACCACCAGTAGAGTAGTAGAGTAGAGTTTGATCTGCCAACAAGCAAAAACAGCTCACACTGTTTTATTGTCCATCATGCATACACATTTACCACATTTATTACACATCCCTATCTCTGTTTGGGCTATTTGCTGGTACCCAATATGTGTCCTGCCATTGACAGCAAGCCACTGTTACCTTCATTTGCAGTGTTGTCGTAAACCTGGAGCAATACACTGCCTCAACTGCTAGTGTGATGATCTGGGAACCATGAGATCTGAGAACTTGTCATATGTCTTACGGCAAGGCTTCCAGCTGGATTTTTCAGCAGAATAATGCTCACCCACATGGCAAGGGTTTCCCAGAAATATCTGTGCCAGATTACAACACCTCCTTGAACTGCCCGGTCACCAAATGTATTGCCAGTCAAGCATTTATGGGAAAAGCTGAGACATCAGCTTTGGAAACCTCCAGGATCTACAGACCCACATGCCATATCCATCGGAAATGTGCCACAGGGTACTTTTGTGCTTTCATGTCCAACCAAATCTTACTTTGTATCCAGGTTGGAGACAGCTAAACCTGGTACTCGAACCTTTCAGTTTTACAGTTTTCTCCAAAGAATTTATCCTTTCACTCTAATATTGTAAGCACTTCATCATTACATTCATACATATAAAGTTTATTTCAATACCAACAAATCCTTTTTTGTTGCATTTTTTGTCAATTAATATATAGTCGGGATTTATAAAATCGAAAGGAGTAATGACCATTCAGGTACCGATTCAGCTGGACTTTTACAATACAGTGGATTCCGGTTGATTGGACCACCGGTTGATGGGACCAGCCGCTTATTCGGACCAAATCATAAAGTACCAAAACAAATCCTATTATATACATGTAATGTTATTTGCTTGTTTGGACCAAAATTCCACTTAATCGGACCAAAGAACGTGACAGCGAATAAGAAATATGTAATATCCGTGAAGAAATTCTTCTTCTCTGGCATAACTACCCGAAAACTCCTGAGTTTCTCCCCAGCTCTATACTGCCACCTACAGGTCTTTGCCTAACATTTCCATTTACTACAGAAAAGCCACAAGTCGCCACTTAGTCACAGCAAAAGCGTGTCAGATCACACTGGATAAGTTCTCGTTGACTGGAATTTAGTAAGAACTTGTTTTTTTACAGTATTGTGCTGAGTACCTATACATTGTGTTGAAGATCGTTTCGAAAAACTTGTTTGCAAATTTATTTTTCAATGAATAAAGTTGGTAAGCAACAGTAGATCTTGTTTGTACATTCGCTAGACGTGCAAATTGCACAATAAAGGTTTAATAAACATTTAAATATGTTACATAGCACGTCCTGTCTTGTAATATAGGGCATGTTTGTTTAATCGGACCAGCCGGTTATTAGGACCAAAACTATCGCATTCCGATGTGGTTCGATTAACTCAAATTGACTGTATATGGAGAATATTATCTTATTTCGAAAATTAGCTTACTTTAAGAGTAATCCTGTTCAAAATGTAACCAGTCAGAGTCTGGTTTAAGAGTGCTGTGGTACAAGCCTAAATTAATTAATGCTAAATGTATATTTTACAAGCATGTAAACCACAGTGCATTAGACATTTTAAAGTGCACCCCTTAACCACAAAAAGCTAACAAACTTATATAGTCTAGCCTAATAAGCATCTTACAATAAGCTAACAGGTTCATTTGCCTTATATCAGGGAGCCTTTATGAGATTTAATAAGCAGATAAGACTTTAGCAGTGTGTGCACTACTATAAAGAGTCATTTACAGGCCATTTATATTTAACAATAATTTATTTATGATCTATAATGGTGTGGTATGTATATTTAATACCCCTGCTATTGAATCTATGAACCAATCTAATGAGTCTGCTTAAAAATGAAAGTAATTTTGATCAGAGATCACGATGCATAAGAAGTCTGCATTAATATATTTCTTATTTTAGGAGCAGACAATTGCTATATGCACTAATGGCTAAATATTTAGTTTTAAATCAGTAAATCACTGTGTTGTTGAGAGCAGCATTAAGTCAATGAGTTTAGCAGTGTGTTGTAAAGTCATATCCATTGCTACTTTTACATTTTCTATATTTCTGCATAAATGGCCATCCTAATACCATCATATTTTATTTAATTTATCTACTAATCTTACCTGTAGATTAATAAGGAGAACTTAGAATAAATAGGGTAAGTATTATATAGTAATAATAGTAATAGTAATATAGTAATAATATAGTTAGTATATAATAAAGTAGAATAATATAGTAATAGCTTATTTATTGAGGAATGTGATCCACTATAATAAGTATGATATATGTTAGTGGCAAAAGTATGTGAACCTCCAAGTTTAACAGTTAAGTTTGAAGGTGAAATAAAGTCGCGTCTTTCTAAGAAATGGGATGAAAATCAGATGTGAGTTGGAAAAAATCCTGCTTTTATCAAAGTGTGAGATAGCATTGGCTAATGTTAGCGCTTATGGGCTATATAAGCACAGAAATTATGGCTAAGGATTCACTATGTTGGAATAAATGGAAATGAATCAATTCTCAGTTATAGAGTAGCTACATTCGATGGCATGACATGTCATAACTTTATTGAAAGTTAGCTATGTTTAAAATTAAATTAAATACAAAATATATCTATATACATTTTTCCTATAAAGTTTAAAATATTTTCTGTACTGTATTCAGTTGTTTTTCTAGTAAAGAAATAGATGGACTATAGCCTGTACTGTTTTGTGCCATTTGTACTTAAACAATCTTAACTTTTTTAATCTTTTAAAACACATCAATTTAGACATTTAGAAAATTTGCCAAGCAAATGTGTATATTACTGGACATTTGCGAGAAATATAATCAGCTTTTTTTTCTTGCATTTAAGTAATCTAATAATAGTTAAGCTCCATAGCAGGGATACCTCATGAAGTGATTTAGTTTTCAATAGTGGGGTGGGAGGACTACTTTTTATATCATGTGCTGTATTTGTAGCCAAAACATGTTGAAGAGGCTTTAGTCAGGTGCATGTTCCTGTATTTGAGGCCCATAGCATTAGAAGATCTGAATATACCACCTGAATAATATGTTATAAAAATACCTTTAGGAATTTTAGGTATGGGTAAATATACATACATATAAACATACCTTGAAATCTATTAATAGCCTATTTGTCTTTTGTATTAGCACACAACTACTAAAATACTGAACACACAAAAACACTTTGGTTGGATGCACTGACTGTTTCAAACTGATATTCAGGGAAAATATAATACTCCAAACCTAATTCCTGCACACTAACATATACATCAAGCATGCAAGATAAAGAAAAGAAAATACTTTTCTACTTTACACTCAACCAGAATTAAGGCCCCCCAGTGCAGTGAAGGGAGCCCCAGCACGGTAATCAGCCAATGACATGCTGCTTCCATTCAACTCATGGGACCCAGCAAATACTTCACAGGTAATACACTCTGCCCGGCCAGTAAGTCACCACAGTCCCATGATTACAGAGTGCATTCACCATGGTATTGTTTCAGCAACTTTATTTAACATCACAACTTTTATGTCTGCCCAGAGTTGCATTAGCGTGATATGTACACCACATTTTCTGAGACTCTGAGATAACCCAACCTAGATTTGAACCAACCAACATGACCTATGATACCAAAAGTTCCAACTTTAGAACTAAAGTGTCATATCGAACCATGATGGCTCAGCACTGGGAATAAGTGCTTAAACAACTAAGCTGCTCTTGGTTGCAAAGTTGTGTTTTGCTTTAATGGCTAGCAAAATGCTCTTATAGCATTGTTGGTCTTAATTCTCGATTCATGGCTGGTATAAAAACAATTTGGGTTATCTCCATGTTGCCATACGTGTTTATCTGTGGTCTCCCAACTTGTGGCAGGGGCAGAATCCCAAGGCTCAGTGCTCCTTGTGTTGGGGGCTAGGGATGAGAGTTGTCCGAAACCAAGAGTGTCCCCACATTACAGTACTTAATTTTGATTGCTGCCTGATACAAGACCTGCTGCAGTACATACTGAAATACCTACCTACAGATAAGTGATGTTTAATGGCCTTCTGATCAGCATCTGTTTGCTTTAGAAAAAAATATGTATTTTAACACTGGATGTAGGCAACAATAAACAGAGGGACAAAGAAAAGAAAAAAAATCAGAAAGTGTACAGTATTGTAATTGTCATAAATCTGATATTTTTTTAGGATTTTTAAAATTTCAGTTATTTTTTATTAATGTTGCTTTACTTTGCATTGAGCTTGGTGGAGTTGGGAGTTGTCCAAGTTGTAGTCCAGACCCTAATACCCATCCATCAGTTTATGGATTCCAAGCAAATATCTCCTGTTTACTTTTTGATCCAAGAAATCCAGTTTTCTATTCCTCCGCTTCAGTCTTGAAATGAGAATTTACAGCTGCAGTGCATGCTGGGTAAATGTATGTTTGTTCAGAAAAGTGAGAAATGTTCAGCTACGACTCAGTGGCTGAATGCTTTGAAGACCATTTATGTGAAATGAAGACAGATGGAGGAGGCGGGAAAGGTCACACACCTGCAGTTTTACACCTCACTGACTCCTCATCATCAAGATGCTCACACACAGGTGAGAAATCAGACCAACACACAACAGATACACATCAGTACAGACCTCCCACCACTCACAAACTCCTACAAGAATGGTCTAGAAATTATAAGTGAGGTCTGGAAAGTCATGGAATAAGGGCTGATTGATTCTTCTGCAAATTTTCAAACAATTGAAGGTGTCGAATGCAAAAAGTTTGCATATCATATACCAAAATGTTTTCATGTCACAATCCCTACCTTTTGTCATATTATAACCTAAAAATTTAAATAAATAAAGTCAAATGCAGGTAAGCACCATTTCATGATCATCCATACAACTGTGTTCTCAAACAATTGTAATAATCAGAATAGGAAATAAAAACCCGTTTTTAACTCCAGATGTTGCGGCTATAAAAAACAAATAGGTGGTGTAGATCCATGAGCAGAGATGGGGGTTTAAAAAAGGAAGTTCGTCACACACACACACACACAATATCTGTATATTCTCCCTTAACTGTAACCATAGAAACTGGTTCACATTCACTCGAGTGTCTGTTTCATCTGGTTCAACTTCTGTGTTGTTCGTAATACTGTTTATAATGCATTTTTGGCTTCAAAAGTTTCAGGTCCATCATATGATCCTCTAAAGAGTTATGGCTTTCCTCTAGATATTTTCTAGCATCTGTGTGAATTTGCATACATTTAACATAGATTTAGTAGCTTATGCATAACAGTTTAGGCTTTGAATGCTCTGTAGATAGTAGCTTTCCAATTAAGTTTTCAGTGGTATATCAAGTGGTATAACAACTTTCTTAGATTTTTCATTTGCTTTTTCATTTATATATATATATATATATATTCATTCATTCATTCGTTCGTTCATTATCTTCTGCTTAATCCACATGGGGTTGCGGGGCGGCCAGTCAGGATCATCTTAGGGCGTGCACACACCACACTAAGGGCCACTTTAGAGACACCAATTAACACACACTTCTGGAGGAAGCCGGAGTAAACCCACACAGACACAACGAGGACATGCAGACTTCACACAGACAGAACCCAGACCACTCCACCCTGGGATTAAACCTGAGGCCTGAGAGAGAGAGAAAATTAACCATTTTTTTCAAAGGGTTTTGGGATAACGATGTTGAAAAGGACAGTACTGGATGTGACGTGAGTCTGATTACATTATGTTGGAATATTTCTATTGTGATGGGAGTCAGTACCAAGACTTCTTCCACAGGATGTGACTTGACAAATGTGATATTTAAAAAATCGTATTCTATTAGATTAGATCCAGCTTTTTGTCATTGTGCAAAGGACAGTTGCAGTTAGCAACAGAAGTGCAAGATACAGTAATTATTTACATAAGGTGCAACAAGTATTGCAACAAGTATAGGGATTCTATAAGGTAGAAAAAGAGTCATGATTACAAATGTGCAATGTGTTATATATACAGTATGTACAATTATTCAAACAAAATTGGGTAGTGCATGTAACACACTATGCAAATATGCAATATGAATATAGCCATGTATAGAACAGAAGAGCAGTGCAAGTGTGCAATGTAAAGTACACAGATGTAATGTGTAGACTATGTGTAAATCGTGGCAATAGAATGGATTGTAGTGATACAACAGTGATTCTCAGTATGACACATTTAGAGGTATTCTACTTTCAACATGTGACTTCATCAGTTTTATTTCCCTGCTGTCCTCAAAAAGTCCATAGAGAATTGATTTGTCTACTTTAATTAAGAAAGCTCCATCAGACACCTTATAAATGTGCTGGAATGATCACAGTCATGTTCCAAAATCTAGTGGAAAGCCCTCTTAGAAGAACGAACGCAGCTGTTATCTAATACCCGTTCCTTAGATGTCATTTTGGGTATCAAAACGTGCCTATACATTCATTGTATAATGTATGATGTATTTTGTAATGACAAACTGTAACATTTGTGTTTAGGCTACAATTATTGGTTTAAGTACTGTTCTGGTCTTGGGTCCCAAGCATGACATTCTAGTTGACACACAAAATTTGAATAAGGAGCTTTTTTTCTTTTTGCTCAATAAGAGTTTGATATTCTGTAGTAATCCTGTGTGTTGCTTTAGTCCTGATTTGATTGCAGTGCTTCTGATGCCCCTGGCCTGATGGCTAATCACTGTTGATTTATTTCCTGTAGAATAGTTCAGTTCAGCTTATTTTAGCCTGAAGGAAGCAGAATGTATTAAGCCAAACAAAATTCATATTTTCTTTTCCCATGTTATGTGTGTGAGCTGCCTTGGGCTTTAATGGTATAAATGCATTATCATTTGTGTGTCTCATTTAATCTCAAACAAAACATTACATGATTGATTTATGTAGATCAGGACTGTGTAATGTTTTATTTATTTGCCAAAAATATTTCTTTTCATAAATTATTATCTTTCCAATTTGTATATAATAGTAAACCAAAATCCCCTTTAAGGACAGAAACCTTGTCATGGTGAAGAAGCTTGTGTGCTTCAATGTTCCTTAGAGCTATGTTACCAGGAGCATGATGATCCCAGTACTGTCACCCTTGGTGAAAAGGTCTGAGGGGAGAGGTCAAACAAAGTGCAATCCAGAAGCCCTCAGGAGTTGTACAAATTAAAATCAGTGTACCATGCCTGGATTATGGTTCCCAGGAACCACCACTGGAGCCAGGCCTGAGAGTGGTGTGTGTCAGCAAGTGACTGGTGAATGATCTTAGTCAAGTAGATCCCAATAAGGCATTATGGAGACATGTTGAGGGTTGACCTGCAAGGCGAAGGATGGTGGTTGGTGCAGTGCCAGCCGTGCAAGACACAATTCAGACTGGTATTACTCAAGGCTTACTGGCAACAGTTGTGAGATTTTCCCTATTTTTTAGCAGGTTGTGTGTGCCTTTAAGCAGATATTGATCATGCATGCTTAATACTGTGGCAATTATACCCTTGCTAGTTTTATGCATAGTCAGAGATTGAGAAAAAGCAGTAACCTCTTCAGTTAATACGGCTTCTTCGCTGTGTTACATTGTGTTTTCTCCCTTTTCTAGTCATACTGTTTTGATTAGTGCTCATGGTAGAGTCTCATGGTACACTTACAAAAGCATGATCTGACAAAAGTCTCAGACTGTGTGTTCTTACTCAACAACTAACTACATATTCTGTTTTCTTTCTCAGCTGTTAATTTAGTACCAGTTCCAGTGTTTACACTAGGCCGTTTCTATCGCCCCAGTTCTGGCTCCACTCAAGCTGTCCAGTCCTCATACAGAACTCATTGGAGGGCAATAACTCCCCATTAATAGCATGGGAAGCATAACATGACAACAGCACTTTCCTGCCAACTTACAATGACTAAATAATCTGACTTGCATGAGTAGGAGCTATGCTACATCCAGTGTTTAGCACAGACATTTTATGATACAGACTACAAGCATTGTGCCGGCTTCAACTACTTATAACTTGTAAGTGCAGAGGGCCAGTCATTTGACCACTGTGCTTCCTACTACAGTAATAGCAATACACAGGATTTACCTGCTTAAAGGTTTAAAGTGTTTAAATGGTGATACTGCATTGCCTGTTCTGGAAAGTAGCATTTTTTTCAAGTGTACACATGTGCAGCCAGCAATATAAGCGTATTTATGATTATATTCCATTGTGTGCATTTACATTTTAGTTCTACTGTGTGTGCTTGTAGCTTAAGAAACAAGGTGTTTTGTATTTCATGGAGGCAGCGATATGCATAACAGTTATGGGTTCCGGATGCTCTGTAGATGCCAGCTTTCCATTCGTGTTTTGAGCGGTATATCTGACGCAGTTACATATTGTATGTTTCCCCGAACATAATGGGATTGTTCAACAGAGCATATCTGTAGTGTTTTTGTGTGTATATATTTATATGTATGCATGCAGCATATCTGTAATAGGGCAAATTGACTGACTTTGTTGAGATTTAAGATTTAACTAATTTTTCCTCATTTCATGTTCAGCTGGTTCACTTAACTGTCTGAATTAAGATTTGGAATTTGGGAGTCTCTTCGTTAGGTTTGGGTTAGTAATATCCAGGTTTTTAGTGCACTGATATTGTGTGTGTTAGGATTGGTGCAAAAATAGTTTAAATACATTTAACCACTGGTTATTAGTTATTTTACTACACACTGCCATACTACTCATACTGCTTGCTTTCTTTGGACAATGCCATGATCAGACTTACATTTTGGCCAAAAGAAATCTAAACAAATTATTTATTTGAAGAGACTGAAATTAGTCATTAAAAGGATTGAAAAATTCACATCGTCGTCACTATTGTCAAAAGGTCTTTACTGTATCACAGGCAGCTAACCCCACAACTTAAGAACATGTGCACACTCACAGGTTTGTCTGAAAATCTTTTTGATTGACAGCTAACCCTTGACCACTCATCACTCTCTCCACCCTAAAGCCCATTTCACCCAATCAGAGCTCATGATTTATTCAAATAAGTCACTTGGGATCAAAATATGAATAATAAAGCAGGAGATGCCAGGGCACACTGTCACTGTCATTAACACGCTGGAGGTGTGTATGTGTGCTTGTGAGTATAACTGAGCAGTCTTAATACTCATTTAGGGGAAAATAAAATCTCCCTCTTGTCTATCTATTATCCTGAAGACTTCAGGATCATTTTACTATAGCTAATGAATTCTACACCTATCTATACTTTCGCCAAACCTCAGTAACCTAGAACAAATTTAGAACTTATTTTATTTATCCATTTTAAAAGAAAGTTCACATTTGTGTAAAAAATATAAACATTTTCCTGACACGATTTCCCCACAAGAGAAAAGAGGATGTCATATCTTTTTATCCCTGTGGGAAAATTTAGTCCTCACGATGATACATGAACTTCACAAACAAACACACACTCACACACACACACACATACACACACACACACTATGATGTGGATAATTCCCATTGAAGTAATTGATTTTTAGTCTGGAGGAGTGACAGAGTGAATAATGGATGAGTTCATCAGAGCAGAACGCTGAGTGACAGAGTGCTTTAATAAACATGCCTGGACACACACACACACACACACACACACACACACACACTTCTAAAGAGAACTCATTCTATACAAACTATTGTACAGGCCTTCCTTCTGAACATAATGCTTTCTAAGCTATTGGAAGGCCGTTTAAGAAGGATGAAGGTTGTTGTATCAGCAAAAGGGGGATAAGATTCATAGTAATGTTCATGATTTGGATGCAGTACTGCAGTGTTTTTGTTCTATAGTGTACTTAAGTATGTAGTGTCTAATTGGTACACCAGTGATACTGTGGCTTCTCTCGTGTGCATTTATTGGTTTATATGTAAAGAAAAGTAATGAAGGTTATAGAAAATTTACCTTTTGGTGCTTTAGCTGAATCTCAGTCTGTGGAAAATGGCCTGTGGGAAAAATCTCAAAATAATCTCGAAATAATATTACATATCATAAAAATTGACAATGATTTAAATTCTTTAAATAATTTATTTTACGTTCTACCATGTACAGTAAGAAAGATAGTAAGAGAGGCAATAAGTCCCCAAGGATCAATGTTGGAAGAACTACAGAAAAAAGTAGCATCTTGGTCACCAGATCTCCAAAACGGATGAAATCACCATGCCAACTGTTTAGTTAGAAGGCATTTTAATAAGAAAAAAGTATTCCCTGTGTTCTAAAAAGTAATGTAAATGCCTACAGTTTGTTATACACTGCTAGGACTTTGTGGGCATTGTGAAATACCAGGACATTTAATCATTTAAATCAGACTCAGTATGCTTCAGCAAACAAAAATATGTCATCATAGGATCTTCAAGAAAGACAATAATACAAAATGTATGTCCAGATCAACATGAAAATGGTTCAATGAACACAAAATAAGAAAAGCTTCAGTTATGGCCATACGCAAGGAGAATTGGTTTCCAATACACTGCTCTATGTTTTCCAACCTTAAAAGATATTAAAGGAGTCTTATACTACAAAGGGAGGTTGTATAAACTATTGAATGCAGTGGTGCTAATAATTGTCGCACATGGATGTGTTTAATATATATATATACATATACATTTTTGTATCTATTTTGTGTATTACCCAGGGTGCCATTCTAACCAGAATGTGTACGTTTAAATACAGTCAGTTAGTTTGGTTACAATTTACTTTTTATATGATAGTTTTCTATAATCAGTGTAAAAATATAGAATTACCACTCGTTGCAGGTGATCATCCAGCTGTTTATACTTTATTGTCTTGTCATGTACCATGTAAAGCCTTGAATGTTTCACTAATCATAAAATGACTTCTTACTGTTGAGCTAAACAAGGAAAAAAGAAGTTAAGAGGCTCCCTTTACCTCTCTAAAACATCTCTGAAAAACATAGATACTTTGAAAAAGAAAGTAGGCTGCCTTTTTTGTTGGAGATAAGCATGTATGATAAACATTGTTAACATAAACATGTAAGCTCTCCTGTGCCATTTATGAACTACTGTTGGAATCATTGAAAAGCCAGTTTACTTGCAATCAAAGCCTACAAACTGGAAAGCAATCAGCTAATGCCAGCAACATGTGCTCCGCCAGCTTAATCTGGAGTTGGATGCCCCTACCCTTTCCTTTGGTTATGAGCCATGGGTAATGACTCTCAATTAATGATTTACTCTCAATGAATGACTAAGGAGTTCCTTAGTTCAGAGAACCTCTGAGCAGAGTCACCTCTTCAATTGCTATGGTGACTAAGGCATTGGACTATTAAGGCTCAAAGCCCAGCACTGTCAAGCTATAAGCTTCTTTAACAAGGCCAGAAATATAGTAACAGGTCACTAAAACATAAACAGCATAAACATGCGTAGAAATGGCAGCAATCACTGTCACTGCTGGACTGAAAATAGTCCACCTACCAAACATTTTGATCAACAACCTGCTTCACAGAACAGTGTTTCCCTGTACAATTTGTTCTTTATGAATTTATATACGATTAAAAAGTATAAATAATCCCACATTTAAATCAAGAATTATTTTTAAGCTACTTAAGTAGATGTAGCAAAATATTATGGACTTTATTTCCCATCTAAAATACCCCACATTATAGCAGGAATTTAGTTAGTGGGTCTTTAGATGGTGGGGTTTGACTATATAGTTGTTGCAATAAACTTAGTTAGGAGAAGAAAGCAACAAATGTGCAATGGCATATAATCAATTACTACTATGTGTCGAAAACAAATTATAAATACAAGCTAGATCTATAACTCAAATATTCTCACTTTACTTGATATAATCGTGCTTGAAGTTACGTTTTTTATGTGCGTTAATAAACCTAATTGAACCTAATGGAGCTCATGACTGGGGTGTTTTGTTTTAATGAGATGTATTGACCTTGCAGAAGTGACACATTTACTTTCCTAGTGCACTTCAGTACAAATTGTGACCAACAAGAAATATTTCAACAAAGTCAGCAGGGAGGCCTTTGTCACATTTGCAGACAGTCAAACACACACATACACACAAACACACACCAGCATTTACACTCAGTTGAATATCTGACTGTGTAAACACACAGATCAGAGTGCTGTTGGTTCACTCTCATATTCACCGACTCTCACTCCCACTAGCACATTGCACACTTCAGAGTGATGTTTGATCCACAAAGGCAGCTTTACCAAAGCCCCAGTCAGTGGGGAGCCAAAAGTCTCACTTACACATACCTACACAAACACATGCGCACACACACACTCTCTCTCCCTCTCACACACACTTTCTCAAACATGCACATGCTTGTCTTTCTATCATTCTGAGGACTTTGCACTGACATAATATTTTGAATACTGAGTATTAATAATTCATCAACAGATACCTATACTCCTAATCGTAACTTTAACACTTTTTGGTTCTTCAAACAAATGTTGCAGTTTTAGTGAAAAAAAAATCAAAGGTATTAACAAACTGTCCCACAAGGAGGTTAAAAGTGTGAGATCTTACTGTCCTTGTGGGGACATTTGGTTCTCACAATGCTATATTACATTCAAGCACACATGACACGCTCACACACTCATGCTTTGAAGCAACATGGTGGGTGTCATTGTCCAGATGGTGCCGTCATGGCTGTCAGTGTTGCTAAATCCCACAATGCACCTGTGACAACTGGAACATGTGTAGCCAGTCACAGCAGGCCGGCTTTAGAGACTAATTATCGCACACACTGAAACAGAGAAGTTTGAAGAGCACACACACACAGAAATGCAGTCAGTCAGAGGACACACACAATCTAAAATCTCACCTAATTAACCAGCTCTTCATTATGACCTATTTTAAATTTGAAAAAGAGATTAAATTAAAGGTTTCATAGATCATATTAAAATTATAGAGATTTTGATAAGGGTTCACCTTATCACGTGAGGAAATATGTTTAAAAGCCACAACATCGCCTGCTTTTTTGCATTAGTTTAAGTCCTTATTGTGTTCAATTCTTAGCACACAAAGTAACTTGCAGAAGTCTGAGCCCATGATTGTTTTAGCAATGATATAATTATTGACCCCTGGACCAGCAGGTCCAGAGTCCAGTACTTTAACTGCAAGGCTACCACAGTCCCAGAACATTGGCAGTGGTGGGATCAACAGAATCAACACCATAATTAGCAAGTTTTATTGCCTTAGTTTTACAGTAATGTAACAATAACTAATAATACTTTGAGGCTATATGGAATTTAGCTATATATCACGAAATCTATGTGGAAGTATTATTTATTTATATTTGCAATTATATAATGTATAAGGAATGTAAAGTGAATTTTCTTGTATGATTTTAAAATAATGCACCAAAGATAACACATCTGTGTTGCATATGATGATAAACATTTTTTTTTACTTTACAAAGACCTTTACTGTATGTAAAAATTACCTCAAGTGTGCACACCAACCAACTGTTGGGCCTGGGGCTGTGGAACTGACCTTAGATCAGCTCTAAGCTGCTAAAACATGTCTTGCATTCTTGTAATGTTGCCTGCTGTTTAATCCTTCCTCAATCTGTACTGAATGACTTACTTCAGTTAATTAATTTCAAGTAATTAGGGTGCCTGAGGAATTTTACAGCAGGGATAAAGGTGCTTCCCAAATTATGAGGTAACATAAAGCACTGTGTCAGTATGCTCATTGAGTAAAGCCTTTTTTACCAGATAAAGGAAACAGCTCTTAATTTTGAAACATGCCTCTTGCTTAACACATTCTATAATATATTTAGTGAGATTAGAGATTCTGACTGTTTGGTTGATGAGATTGCAGCGAAATAAGAAAAAATAGACATTGCTCCTTTTGAATCTATCTTACTGAGTCATGAGAGAAAAATAGCGAATGTAACATAGGCATAACTGAGCTTATTAAGGCATTCTAAATGCTTTAATTAGCAGGATCAGATATAGTCATTTGATTACAATTAATCCATTTTTCAGTGATATTATAGAAAAACAGCATCAGTATCCTCTCTTACAATAGAGTGAAAAATATTAAAATGGCATAAGAAAAATGTGTGTGTGTGTGTGTGTGTGTGTGTGTGTGTGTGTGTGTGTGCGTGCGTGCGTGCATGTGTGTGTGTGTGTGTGTGTGTTGGGGTGATAAAATAATAAGTAACATTACAGAGTGCTGCACAGCTGCAGATTAAAAACAGGCGCAACTTGCCAATCAGAAAGCTAAGCTTTGAAATGAGTTGTAATTAATTAATTAATGTTTGTGTTACATGTGTTATGTTAGTATTCCATTTCAGTATTCCATAGCATTTCGGCATTTCGGCAACATACACAAGGCTATATTAGTCATATATATATATATATATATATAGTTGTTCAGTTTTCAGTATTCCCTTATTACTCCCCCCAGACACTTAACTGTACGCAACTCACGGAAACAATGTGGGCA
>JAUZST010036490.1:0-27792 GCA_034779995.1 Parotocinclus haroldoi | reverse complement strand
CACACACACACACACACACACACACACATATATATATACATATTAGTTATGCCTATTAGTTATTGTTGATGGTTTAAATCTGCCGTTTGTCCTTGCGCTTGGTGCATTTAGCTCGCCTCAGAGAAAGATGCTGAACTGAACACATTCGATAAAAATGAGCTGCTTTACCCTTGAGCACAGAGCTGCTCTATTTGAATATACTGTTGTTGTACAGTTTTAGGATGGTTGAATGTTTTTTTTTTTCTTTATTTAAATCAGTCTCATACACACTGATTTGTGTGTACATGTATGATATTCGTGATATATTGTGCCTAACTTATGGATTTCTTCTATGATTAATTGGTTTCGTTTCGACTTGTTTTTCAGTTCTTCTGGTGCCAGTGTTGTTGCCATCGACAACAAAATCGAGCAGGCAATGGTAAGTAACCTATATGACGTTCCCTTATTAAACACAATTATATATTGGGGAATTCGTTCAAGATATGACAGGGATTACGGCGAGCAAAGCCGCATCAGCATCCACTGAGCCCATCCAGTAAATTACATAATCAGCAAACAGAGCTTATGTACAGTGCGGCCAAACTGCGCTAACTGCTTGTGTTCAAATAAATGGATGGGCGGCAAGATGGCGCAAGAGGTTAGCACAGCTGCAGAACTCCCCCAGTTCCATCTGAATGTGTGGAGTTTGCCTGTCCAAGTGTCTGTGTAGGTTTACTCATTTTCTCCAACGTTCCAAGTACATGCTTTAGGTTATTTGGTTGGTCTAAATTGCCCGGGAATTAGTGTGACTGATTCGTATGTGAATATATAACCTTGCTTCAGTCATGAATAGAAATATAGAAATTATTGCTTAAGTCATTAAACTTACAGACATCCAGTAGATTGAGAAAACGAGCTGTGTATGGCTTATATGCAACAGGTACATAAAAGCTTATAATTATACACTACTGCGCTTCATTGAGTAATATTTAAGTGTGTGTGTGTGTATATTATACATATATACACACACTGTTCATGCTTTCCATGGCAATTGCTCTGTGTAAAGAAGAGGAAATTGTGCAAAAACGGTTAATCCTCAGGCTGTGTTGGTTAAATGTGGAATCACGTTTCCTGGCTGAATGTATAAAGTGAAAGGCTGCTAGAGCTCACCATCCTGTGCCTCATTACTGTTGCTAGGCAAATCCTAAGCTTCAACATGCAGTTATAAATATCACTGCTTCTGATTGGTTGAGCTCACTGTGGGCTCGGCCATTTTGTTGTGTCAGTAAAGCCTGTAGTGCTGAATGCAGGTAGTTCCTCACGGAAACTGCATCATTGTTTTCCTTATCACTCAACCAGTTCGGCTGCATAATCATACTGTTACAGCCCTGTCTAGTCCACAGTTAATTTTACCTTCTTTTTGTTTTACTTTGGGTTTTTTTTTTTACCTAACAGTTAATGTTATGTTAAATAATAACATTAAAGAAAGTAAAAGGCATTCAACAAACCCTTTTGAGCTGTCCTCTATCCTAACCAGGAAAGTGTGGGGTTAATTTTTTTAAAACCTTTTTTCTTTATCAATGGCAAACAAAAACACAGAATTAAGTTTGAAGCCAGTTATTTAGCAAAAAGTTAAACATGTAATTTAGAATGATGTCATGTATTTGCATCATTGTCGGGGGAAAAAAACGAGGCTTAATAATACAGGCATGCCTGTGTACCTGTGCAGCGGTTATAATTGAAACACAATTATGCGAGAAACAAATTCTTGCATACACTGTCACTCACACAGATTTATTGTTAAGAAACAATTTATTTATAAGTTATTTTAACAATAGACATTGTCATACAACTTAACAGAAAAGACTCGATCCCAAATAAGCATCCTGAAGTGACGGTGCTAAAGAAAGCTCCTGCATTTTAAATTTGTAAAGTTAAACTGCCACTGCAGATCATGGAGAATGGAAATGTTCAAATTGTTTAAATGCAAAATGCCTAAAGCTACCACATTAATGCAACCAATTTAGCTAATTAATGCCAGTTATGTATGAGCCTGATCCCATGTTGACTAAGACTTTAAATTAATGGTTCTGAAACTGAAATGATAAAATAGAACCTAACTTCTGCTGTTTTTAGGTCTGTCCATTCAGAAGCCACATTCGCACCATGCCGTTATTTCCAGTCATCCACACGTTTTAACAAATCCAGAGTGGTTTATTATATACTGTATATATCGTAACATAGTGTTCCTTATTCCAAATCTAGTGTCAAGTGCATAACATGTCTTAAAGACTTGCTTAAAACTACATTTGGGCAAATCAATAACATGAAGCTTTTTTTTTTAAAGAAGTATAGAATATGTCTTGTAATTTATTGCATAATGTATTGAAAGTGATTATAAAACGTTTCCCAGGTCTTATCACTGCTGTCACGTGACTCCCTACGTAACACACTACTGACTGAGAGCATTGTGCTTCATGTCACTTGCCTAAGGAAATTCAGAGTACATTTTCTGCTCAATGTGTATTTGTTTATTATCTGATTCCAATCGTAAAGTCGGACGAGCCATCTTAAAATGGGGAGTATTTGTAAACGTCTAGTATTAAAATTGTTAATTAGATTATCCTTTAAATTACATTTCACAGTTAGTCAGATGCAAATAGTCTGAACACTTTATTTAGTATACTATGTTTGCTCTGCAAAGGTAGCTTCTTCCAGTGTAGGTTGTAACTGTTTTCTCTCTCTATTTAGGAATCTTAATGTAGCCCTATGTAGATAATATGAAGCTGCTTAGGTTTGAACCCTGCTGACTAGTTGTGGAGCTTCTGGCTCAGTTTGAAACTATTCATGTGAATCTGAACTGAAGCCATAAATGATTAGTCTTGTTTTGTACCAGTTAGGCAGGAAGTCTCTAATTCAAATGTAATTTTGGAATATTTTATGAATATTCTTCCATTTATATTTTATTTGCTGAGATGTTGCTACTATCTGTTGATACTGATATACTTTTCGTAGCTAGACCTGCATCCAGAGAACAGGTGTGTGATGGTTGCATGGTGTAAAACATGTTGCGCCCCATGTTCACGTGGACCGTGTGTGTTATGACGATGCTGCACCAAATACTCTACAGTAGTGATGCACCAATCGATCGTCCGGTTTTCAGTGTGATCGGCCGATCAGTCTTGTATAACAGATTCTGTGCTGGCGACATTTAGCTCACGTGTTCATTGTGAAGCCGACAACGGCACAAACAGCACAGTACAATAATAATAATAATAATATGAATTCAGATTTTGGTTCTAACAGCTAATGCTTAGCCGCTTATGAGGTTTTCCCTGGTCCCAACGTTTACCACGCAGTTCGATGGTCTGTATATTTTTGAGTTCTTGTGCATCTTGCGTGCATGTGTTGTTAATTCTGTTGTACCTTTTTATGATTTAGCACAAGTGTATTTTTAACTGCACTCATTGGCTTACAGTAATGATGAATGAGTAAAATATATTTACTTATATTGTGCTTTTTACAATTGAGCATTGTCTCAAAGCTGTTTTACAGTATTAGATTATATTTTAGGGCCGATCCCGAATTCAGCAAGCATAAGGTGACAGTGGAAAGGAAAAACTCTATAAACACTATAAGCCTTGGGAGGACCAAGACTCAAAAAGGGACCCATCCTCTTTGTGTGGCTTAGATGATAAGTGTGAGAATAAAACTAATTTATATAGTGAAATGAGCTTGTAGTAATAGTTCAAATAACAGAAACTAAGTAAATATTAACAGTTAAATAAAACTGAGTAAAATAAAATACTTGCCGTCGTTGTTGGTTGGCATACGCAGTGTTAAACTGCGACCAGTTTACAAAAGTATTGGCTCTGATGGAGAGGATGATATAACAATAAAAAAATTATTTATATTTTTATGATAATGTATAGGACCCATCATTTCTTAATTGGTATGTGTTGCTGGTGGAACAATTTCTCTAAGAATGCTGCACGTTTTGTTCTGTCTGCAGGATCTAGTGAAGAGTCACTTGATGTATGCTGTACGGGAAGAAGTCGAGGTGCTGAAGGAGCAGATCAAAGAACTGATCGAAAGAAACTCTCAGCTGGAGCAGGAAAACAATCTGCTGAAGAACTTGGCCAGTCCTGAGCAACTGGCGCAGTTTCAAGCACAAGTACAGAGCGGCTCTCCACCATCTTCTATGCAGGGAGCACAGCAATCGGCTGTGCCAGTGCAGCAGAACTCTGGACCCTCAGTGTAACGCATGTGTTCCCTGTGAAAGGGATTGCGTGCTTAACTGAACCAATACTCCAGTTAAACTACAAGTACATCCTGCTTGCTTGCGGGATTCTGTTAAAGTTTGCACATATTTAAAGTCTAAGAACTTGACAATGCTAGGCTATGCTGAGACGCTGTACACGCCTGCTGACAGTCCAGCAGGTAGCCTGTGCTAACCTATGGACTTTCACTGACTGCTGAGGGGGAAAAAAAATCAACTGGACACGACTCGCCGTTCGTGTCTAACAGATTTTAAGCAATGTCATTTTTCAGTGGTAATCCTGGCTTTGTAGGGTCGTTTCATGCCTCGCTTTCTTTTGTAGAGGAATTGCTGACCAGTCTTTTTTTAGACTGCAAAATGCAAGCACTTTAATGATGACGAATGTGAAAATTAATTGAACAGCTAATCGTTGCACCATCATGTATGAAGAAAGCATACGAGATGGTGAGAGAAGATTTGCATTAGTGTCATCATACCTGGGTGAATGAAGGGTGGAATGTTTTCTAAGAGGAGGTATCAATATTCAGTATTTAGCATTGCGTTCCTCATTCTATATACTGCGACTTCAGGCTGCTTGGGCAGCACAGTGATCCTCAGACCGAGCAGAGGAACGAGGTATTGAGTAGAGCTGAATGAGTGAAAGTAGGGAAGTTGTATATCGTTGTACATTTAGTGTAAGTAATTTGTAAAATAGCGATATTGTGAGAAACACTAAGAGACACTATTTAGGTTGTATAAATGAAAGCTGAGGTTGTTGGTTTGCCTGAAACTTTTTTATGCTGTTGTTAGAGGAGGGCAGTATCGGTCTTTGGAAATTTACAGGACAAAAGACAATTATTCAACTTCTTGGCCATGTTAACACCTACTGTAAACCTTATTCACTTGAAGTTATTTGAGCTATGTTGCACCCATGTGATTTCTGTTACTATTTTGACCGTGAAGTACTCTGGGGATCAAACTTTAAACTTAGTTATTCTGAAGATCATTAAGAACTAATATGCATTATTGCCTTCTCTATGTATTAGTTGTATGTTTCTGTTGCATGCACGTTCCCGAAACCAGAGATAAGGTGTACACTAGTTCATCTGCATTTCACAACCTTCAATAAAATGTTTAAGGAACCTTTGATGAGAATATTAGCATGTTGTCTCTTTAGTCTTTAATTAAAGCTGAATTGGGTAATGGGGTAATTAGCCGCTACAGTCGTGCTCTGTTGGCATTGTGGTCTAAAGCACTTGCCCACCACAGGACCTCTGGATTAAGTCAGGTGTCAAATGCTGACTCCAAGGATCAGTTCCCAGCTACAACTATGAGTATGTTTTACATGCACTTAATAATCCAACAACTGCAGAAAATCAGATTTTCCTTAGGTGATCAGACAATGGCAAACCTCTAGGTTTACATGACTCATGATGGCATTAAACCGGATTACTACGGATTCCTTAATCCGATTTCCTGATCAGACTGTTTTTGCTGTTTCCATGTCCACATGAATAAGAAATCTGATTGTGATTGGATTAAGTATGTGACTCTTGTCCAGTCCTGTACTGTGCTTCTGTGTTCTCCTTGGGTGGTGCCAGAGCACTCTGTACAGCATAAAGCGGGGTTAGAATTTGGTAATCTGAGAAAATTCCCAAAATAATGCAATTTCTAATATAGTTAATTATTAACACCCAAAAAGTCTAAACAAAATACAATTAAAGCAAGTGCCCAGTCAAGGGTTGTGTTTAGAAATTCTTTAGCAGTCATCCATGACTTCCTGTTCCACTGGGCTATAAATACAGCCTGAAACAGAGGACAAATTTTGTTATTCTTTATCCCAGGAAGGTTAGTGCATGCACAACTGAATAAGAAAATACCCATATTCACAGTTACTCCAAAATTACAAAGTCTTAAACCCAGCAGTAAACCTGCCTGGAAGTGTACGTAGCTCCCCACACAGTGAGGAGGATGGTGGGAGAATCAAAGATTTCTTAGAGATTTGCAAGAACGTATCATTTTGTGGTCATCATGTATCATTTGAATCAACAAACTGTTATATTCATCTCACAACAGATCAAAGCACCTGGATCTAACTTATTGGCTACTCTAACCGTGACTGGATTGAGGTTTTAGGCTTGGAGAAAGATAACGCTGAGCACTTTGGCAGCAAATACTCAAGGTTGGTGTTGCGTTAAAAAGATTTTATTTAGAAACAGATCCACACGAGTATGGTGGCTGATTTGTCATGTGAGGCTGTAGGTCCTCAAAAGGAAGTAGGAACCTTGAAAGGATACATGGTTTGACTGATGCAATATTTGCAGATTTAAAATTCAAATCCAACTTCCAAAGCAACTGGGCTGCAGTTGGATCTTTTATCAGGAAGCTGATGCATCAAATTTCATATGAAATTGTTTGATGACCAGAGGCAAGTTTTTGACTTGGCTAATTCCTGGTTTGGAACGAAACCTCATTAAGCCTTGTGGTGAGAATAAGTAGAGGGTCCACAGTGCCCTAGAGAATCCACTAAGATTGTGGAATGTGAACTCGTGCTCTATCTCCCATCTTATCAAGAGTTGTAAAATACTGAATGTTGCTACTGTAATGTACACTGGTGCCTTTAATTGAATTGGGTGGCTCGGTGATGAGAGCTTAATATAATTTCCAATAAATCGAGCAATCCCTAGTTTTTGTGAGCAGTGTAGTTCAAAAAGATTTTTTGTATGTTAACATGGCTCTAACATATCGATACTAGCAGAATTCGAACCTTTTTTTTTTGCTGCCAGCATGAACGCTCGTGCTTCAATTCATTATTCTTTACAAAGCTAACAAAATGTCTATTGTTTTAATTAAAACTGCACACTGAGTCATTTTAAGACCTCTGTTCACAAATTAACTTCTCCTTCGATGCTTTGACCAATTTACAACATTAAAATAGTGCTCTAAAAGTGAGAGTAAAGCGGATCTACACCTCAGAAATTAGGGGATATTTAACAATGAAATTGTATTTAGAAAATAAACAGCACAGAATATCATTGTTATGCAGCATCTGCGCATTCTTATAAATGAATTACTAACATTAATATCCTCATTATTCTGCTGTGTTGCTGGATGGTATACAATACTTCTAGTAATATAAATGGATATTGATAGAGTACAGATTTCTCTAAACCATTGCAGAAACCTGGATTCTAATTTTCCTTCTCTCCGAGTCGGGTTTCACACAGGCAGAAGTGGCCGAGCCCTTCAATAGACTGGTTCCCGATTCACAGCACATGCTTGGGGAACATTCCAGGAAAAGCTCCCAGTGTTTTCTACAATCCTGACCAGGGCAAACAGTTAAAATGTGCAGCAACTTCACTATATTACATAACTTGCAGACATGCTTATGAAAACCATCGGTTTGATATTTGAGGCAGTCCTAGCTGTTGTACAATGCACTGCAGTTCTAAAATAATTTTTGTAGTTTTTGTTGAACTGGTTCAAATTTTGTTCATCTGTTTATTTGACTTCACTGAATGTGAATGCAGCAGAAGGTTGTTTGGGTGGCTTCAAACAAGATTTGCTGGCTAGTTCATGTTCAGCGTAAGACCAAATGTGCTCCAAGGTGTTTACAGTGGACTCTGAGCAGGCCAAAACCAGAGTCTGATGGATGACTTCTTTGCAGTATGGGCAGTGGCCTTGTCTTAATGAAAACTAACATGTTTGTTCCTTTTTCTATTTCTAAAGAGGAAGCATTTGTACAATATTTAACTATACCCTGAAACATTAGTTAGTCAACTCTCTGAAGTATCACCATACTCCTACTGATATTTTACCAGGCCACACAATTCTGCTGAAACACACTGAGTCAATCTGTCCATATTCTTAAAAAACTTAACCACCCTGTTTTGGTATTTCTCTCAGACCACAATGGCACATCTAGACAGAAAACCTGCTTTGTTTCCTCTTTTCTGAGACAGTATAATGTAAATCTAATATACAGGGTGTGAACCCTGTGTATAACACAACAAACGTCAACCCATCTATTAACGTTACTGTGGAACTTACTTTATTAGGTATTTTGTATTTCCGCAATAAACCTTTCAGAAGTCAGTTTCCGTTTTGAAGCCTTACATTTTAATTTATTTAGTACGTTATAAAATGTAAGCAGACACTCAAATGATCCTGCTATATTGTTACATTTGTTGTTTTACAGCACCCAAACAAAGGACATATATGTCTGACTTTGTACAAAAAGCTTATCATGCATAGTTTGCGGTTAAACTGGGTAACCAGTACAAACCTTGGGCAAGGAGAACGCTTTCACCAAGACATCAAGACCATGGACTGTAGATATCAAGGTAGATAAAACACAAACGTGATAGTAGACTACTGCTGGTGTTTATAGTTTTACTACCATGATCATAACTATTCCAGAGCATCCACAAAAGAGAATTTACTCCCTAACAATTAAAAATGACACAATTCTTATCTTATTATCTAGAAAATAAGAAATATATTGCTACATCTGAACTTATCTTGTTATTCGACTTTACAATCTGTAACCAAACATTTTTCATTTGTGGAAAAATGTATGTATTGCATAATTTTTTTTCTTCATATATTGCTTACAACAATTAGGGGATAATTCAAAATTAAATGTTCCATAATTAAATCTCCCCTAATTTTTGTAAGCAGTGTATTTGGAGTCACCACCTTTCATTTGGGTATTCATTTGGCTAAAAATAGCTCAGCAGAAAGCTTTCTAATGTAAATGAGCGTTATCAATATTACCTATTAATATTGAGATCATGTAGTATAAAAGCAAAACAAGCCAGTTCTCAAAATGTGTAATATTTATTTACAATGTTCTTACAGGACACAACAAACATACATGGTTACCGAAGCCCATAACCTATTGCACTAGCAAATAGAATCCATTATAAGACATGACTGGTCAAAGCCATCCAAAATGGTTTAGTAGAAAAAGCATTTGTTCGTCTGGCTGAATTGTAAACACCTGGTGTACAGTGTACAGGTTCCGGCTCCTTAGCATCCAGCTTACATTCAGAACTTCAACCCATGAGTTTCCCCTAGCATTGCAGTTAGTGGACTCGGATCTCATGGACGAGTGGGGCAGTGCAGTACTCTGGGGCTCATATTCCCATTCGGATACTCTGAATGATCTGAAAGATGGCTGAGGAGAGGACATAAAGGTAAGCTTGAGCTTTCAAGAGAATGTACAGACATTTGTTTCGCCATTACGTATTCTAGCATAAATAATGTGTGTAAATACAGCAGACTGGTTGAGTACCTGATCCACAAACTACGAATACAAACAGGGCCAAAAGCCATGGCCCCACTGGATATTTCTCTTCTTGTGGTCGCTGCAAGACAATCACAAACAAAGAAATGTGTAAGCCAAGAACTCATAAATTATTGTTTTGGCTTCGGTGTGTATGTGTTTTTCTACTTAATTAGAAATTATAATGTAGGCAAAACAAAGTATCTCATTTTTCTCCCACTTATCATAGTTTTGGACGCAGTAGGGCTGATGGAGCCAATCCCACAATTCAGTAAATGCAGGCAGAGGGACACCCTGAACTAAGCACCAGTCCACCGCAGAGTTCTGTAACAGCACCACTTGACCTTTATGTTGCAGGCCTAGCCATGGTTTGAATCCAGGTCCAAGCCACTGTAGCAGGAATGTCTACTATTAATAGTTAGTCATACATGTTAAAATCTGTTTCCATGGTCAAATTTCCATCACTTGACCACTTGAGACAACTATACTAATGGGCTGCATTAGATAGCGCAATTTCAAATTTTATTCAACATGGAAATGCCTTGATCAACACTTTAGCTGTGCTTCTTTGCTTTGACTCCAATCAAAGTAACCAGTTAACATGGGGCATGACTGAAACATCATGTCTGGAGTTCAGCTTCATGTCCTCTACAAAATCTGTGGAGCCAAAGATGTTTCTCTGTAGTCCTATGTAAAACCTCAATATAAACCTTTATATATTCATTTTGATGGGTGATGCTTGTATACATACTCATCCTAACAAAACGGAATAAAATAAACATGTACGTACTTGTGACAGCAAAATATTTATAATGATAAAGTTATTATGAAGAAGGCACTCAGTTAAAATGTGCCACTTCCAGCAATACCAGCTATCCATACCTGGATTAATATAGCATGAACCAGTATGGCAGATGTCTTTCAGGCTACGAGTTTTTTTTTTACCCTGACCAGGGTCGCAGAGTGGAGGTAGAATTACAGGGTGTGCTAAACGAGTTTGGGGGACAGTCCATCACAGGGCTGGCAGAGGTCGCAGTTGTAGAACCAGAGAACAATGCCCTCGTCCAGCTTCCCCTCTTTGAGACAAGGTCAGTCTATTCTGTATGATGCATGACCCAGCCAGAAGGCACTGGTGAGACTCAACCCAGGTCTCCACAGTGGTAAACTGTGTGCAGTCAGTGTGCAAATGTTCTCGACTGCACTAATAGCTTAGAGGTTTAAGCTTTGGTCTACTAACTGGAAGGTTGTTCAAACCCTACCCTCAGGACTGATCCTTGGATTTTTAAGCACATCTTATGTCTGAGCCACCGATTTTGCTAGGCTTCAGCTCAGTTCAATGATAATAGGCTGTGGAAATTGGCATTTGCTTCTTTCTGAAAAATGAATAGGAAGGGTTCAGCTGGTCTATAAACATTGGTCAGAAGCCATTTTAAGAGGGACATGATTGTAGTGACTGCGGTCAAAGCCATTGCTCAATGCCCCGAAACATGACGAAGGACAGCACTGACAGAAACTGCATGACATAAACATTTGGAGCAGGACTGCCTGGAAGAGACATTTGTTAACCTGCCCACAAAACATCAAAACAGTGTGCTAAGGATCTCTATCACTAGACTCTTGATAATTAGGGACTCGTAATTTGGTTGGGTGACTCCTGGTATTTCCTTCCAACCAACATATCCGTAAATCAGTTCTGGATTATTTGCTGACCTTTGTGCTTTGTCCAGGGTTGAAGCAGAACAGAAAATGAAATATCCCATAATGAAATATCTCCTAATTTTTGTTAGCAGTGTATTAGAAAAGAAATGCCACATGACTGAAGTAGTTTACCTGAGGAACATATGTTTTAGTATTATATTTTTATGTTTTAGTGAAATATTACATACTGAGGTACCAGCTATATGAGGAACTTGCCTGGACAAGGACCCGAGTTTATTTTGCCCTAGTGCACAAAGAAGAGGATTTTCTTAAGGACTCAAGAAATTTCCCAAAGAAATCCCCAAAGAGCACTGTTCCTCCAAATCTACCACCAGACACCACACCAACAGAGTATTTGGAAGGCTTGCCGGGAAAAGATCCTTTCCCGTCATATAACGGCAATCCTCAGCAATTTGCTAAATGCTGGGGACTGGAACTGTGTTTTAAGGTCAGATTATATAAAAACTGAGCTTTTTGACAACAAACACTCAAAAGTGTGTTTGGCAATAAATGCAAGATGACTCTGCGTCTACCAAGGAACTAAAATGGCCTGTCACTGGATCTTGAAGTAGAACAATGGTGCAAAACACATGATCAAAAGCCAATCCATTCCATTGCCATCTGAATCTCCTGATCTAAGCCCTAAATAAAACCTCTGGGGATGAGCTGAAGAATAGCATGCACAAGAGAGGAACTAGGACCCTATAATGAGAAATGGTCTCAAATTCCCTGCTCTGAATTCTCCATACTTATAAGATGCAAGCTATCGTAGGAGAAAACTATTTTTGGTTTTGTTTGCCATGAAGAGATTGCATAAGTTATTAAATGACTTCCAGTAATTGTGGCGTCTGTGGTTTTGTTAAACACATTCTTTCTTGATGAAGGATTATTTTCTCAGATTAAATTAAAGGTTGATTTTTTTTCTGTTTTTCAGTGTGGGATTAAACTAACCAATAGTTATAAATAGTTACCCAGTTACCCAATAACCCAATAGTTATTAAAGAAGACTGGAAGGTGCCGTGTACAGCACTGGCAACATGAACAAAATGGCACCAGAATGGTACCAATCTTTCATAGAGGGCATAATCCATGATCAAACAACCAGATCCATATAATGTATGCTGTTTGGGAAATTAATAATACAATAAGTGTTTTATTACGTGATTATAAAATAATGGTTATTTCATATTGAGACTTCTATTTCTGGAAAACACAGCTGTGAGACAGCACGAATGCCAGTACAGAGAGTGAGATTGCTGGTTTATATGTGAGAGCACAAAAACTACGTTAAACCAAGCAAACCAAACAAGTGTGCGCAATCAAAAGAGCGAGCAACAGTGACAGCTGAGAATTACACTGCATCTTGCAATGCAGCTTACCACAGTTAAGAATGCTTGCTTCTTGCAGCCTCATGTTCGCGTCATAGTTTCTGCATGCCTCTGAGTTCCCTGCTTGCTTCTGTTACACCTGCTTGTATCGTAAATACAACAGGAAATACATTGTGCTCTCACATAAAAAGCAGTAATCTAACTCCATAAATGTACTTTTGGATGAGAGAGAAACAGAGAAAGCAGGGGAATGAGGATTCTGAGCATATCAATGTGCTTAAGCTTAAACAGAAAAATATATATGTGGTAGTAATGTGGTAATTTTAATATTAATACACACCATCAAGTAGAACGCTACAATGATCCACCACCCAATTTCACTGTTCCTGATAATAAATAATGAAAACAGAACTTCTGCTATCCAAAGAGTTACATTTGGACAGGGTAAGTTAACTTAAGTTAACTTAAGTTCCTAATAATTTGTCTCTAAAATTACAGTGATGCTGACCGAACGAAGAAGCAGACTGAGGTTATACTGCTCACAACAATTTGCCATAATTACAGGGTGGCACAGTGACTTGGTAGGTAGCGATTCCGCTTTACAGCAAAAAGCCCTGGGTTCAGCCTCCCCTTGTCTGCGTGGGTTTACTCCGGGTACTCCAGTCGTTGTCCAAAGGCATGCATGTTAGGTTATGTGATTAACCTAAACCGGCATTGACTTCAGTGTGTGTATATATACTGCACACAAACATTGGGGGATGTTTCATTATCTAATTTTTGTGAGCACTATATTTATGACTAGTCTTGAAATAGATATAGATATAACCTTGTGTGTGTAGCTAAAATGGCCACGGATGCTGATCACATATAATGCTGTAGCGTTCTGACATCGTCATATCCTGCAATTTAATACGGCTACTCTGATCTGAAATAATCTTCTTACAGTACTTTGAATAAAAACCCTGCTAAACAACGTCACGTGACAGTATTTGCTGACTGCTGGACTGTACATTACTGTACATTACATTAAATGGAAGGATTTATCATTGTATTTCCACAAATCTAATAATGCAAGATGATGTGCACAGATTTCTTTAACATTCAAAAGTGAAAGCATGCACACGTGACCAAATCTTAATTTTCATACACATCAGTGCTATGCTATGGATATTTTCAATTCAATGACTTGGGTTTGTTGCCTTGTAATCGATGTAACCTTGTGACCTATATCTCAATATTACTACCTTCTCAAGAGTAAAGCCTTTGGCTCCAGCTGTGCACACCTATTGTATGGCCATATTTATGGAAACCCAAATCAGAGGGTGGGGCCATTGAGTCTTTATGTGTATGTCTGTAGTATTAGTGGTTTGTGCACCTAAGTGTAAAATGTAGGATTTCTTTTTAATCTCTGGGCAGCATTGGCCTTAGTTGCATCATGGCACTTTCAACTGGGTGGGACCATTGTATGTGAGAACAAAAAACGATTTATATATTCACATCAGCTGAATGACACAAATATAATGGTTTTACATATGAGTGCTGCAGTCAGAAAGCTAATGCATATTCCCCAAGCCTATATGATGGGGATTACTAAATTTAGTGCATATCATTTTAGATCTGGGCTCATTAAATCAGAAATAAGAGTAACAGTATAGTCTGTGTGTACTGGCATTAAACACAATGGTAAGTGCAGAAACGCACACGTGTTTGCAATGAGTTTATTAATGATACTCTACAGACATCGAAGAAGCTATTATGCTGACGGTTATGATAAGGGTATTGTTTCACATCCAACTGACGAGACACGGCTGCATATCCCTTTAACAGAATTTCGTGTAAAACGGTTACATTTGATCGCCTTTGATTCTCATTTCCAGCATAATAAAATGTCGGTCTTACCAGTGTCTTTGCCACGTTGCCCCTCTGCGTGATGTTTTTGCTGTGCTTCTCGTTGGCCATGCGGATCCTCTGTTTAGCAACCATCTTCCGATTTAAACGGACAAATAAATGAGCTATAATTTGGTCTTTGCTGCTAATTATCTGCCTTTCTGTTTCCAGCACCTGCCCTGCGCAAGCCGGGATATAACGGAGTGAAGGGCGCCTCCATCAAAAGAGCAGCTGATGGAGAGAAGAAGCGGACTGAGGCTCTCCTGCTTTCTGTAGGCTTCTGTTTATATTACCTCCATTCGTCTACATCCATTCGTGATATTCTGTCATTCTGATATTTAATCATTCCTGCTATCTAATACGCATCTTCTTATCTGAAATACCACTTTACTATGTTTTTTGAAAACTCAGAACTATGCTAAAAGCAGCACGTAACAGCATGTGCTGCTGGTTTAATGCTGGTCTGTTGTTGGTTAAACTGGGCAGAAAAATCACAGCTGCTAAAAACAACATAAGGCAGGAGGAAACCATAGACTGGGTGGATTAATTGACTAAAGTAATATAAAACAGTTGTGTAATGTAATCCTGATAACATACTTAGATAAGAACCCCACAGGATAAGGAAGTCACAAAGTAAACAATCTCTGCAACTTTAAATGTCCAAATTTCATCGAACAGGTTTGACAATTACTGCAGGATGAAACTTTTCTTTTATTTGCACACACTCTGTTTGGGGCTTGGTTGGGATTGGTGGAGCACATACACTGTAGGGATGGTTTCCAACCCAATGATCATCAATGGCTCTTTTTCTGTGGTCACCTTTGTTTGTGTCATGATATATATCAAACATTGATAGATCTATGTTATATAAATACATTATGCTGCCCAGTGACTGTTCTGTGTGGTATCTCATTGATATTGGCATTGGTGATGGAAGATCTTTGTCTCATCTGTTTAATCGGGTTAAGGGCTACTTGTGTGAAAATGTG
The DNA here is from genome assembly GCA_034779995.1 of Parotocinclus haroldoi. Lineage (NCBI taxonomy): Eukaryota > Metazoa > Chordata > Actinopteri > Siluriformes > Loricariidae > Parotocinclus > Parotocinclus haroldoi. Next base: position 12,366 of record JAUZST010036490.1, on the reverse strand, counting down.
ATGACATTTTAGATCGTAATTATGCAGAAATACAGGACAGTTTATAGTGTTTGCAATTTTTGGACCAACTTTTGGCACCTCGGTGTTGGAATAAATGCAACTAAGGCTGTTTGTGTGGCTCAGTGGTATTAACCTTTTCTGGAAACATCAGCTCCTGAGGTCTGTAGTTTAAACCACAAACTTGCAACCAGTTAAGACGATATCGATTTTGGCTCATATTAAAATATTTATGTTTTGACTCTCCTTAGAAATGAACCAATATTTAACCAGTGATCAGTGGGAGGTAATCCAGTGTTAAACCAGTGATGATCTAGCAGTTAATCCAGCATTAAAACAGTGCCCGCTTAGCAGATAATGAATAATTAAAACTGTTTATTTGACAGTTAATCCAGCATTAAACCAGTGATAATTAATAAGAATTTGTGTCAAGGCACCAAGATGGTGGTATCATAAAACTACAGTGAGTGGTAAACCCTAGCCCTTGGGATATGGTCACTGAGGCACCAGGAAATATGGTTCCTGGGTGCTACCATGTTCTGTTCATATGGATCTTTCTTCCATGTGCTACATTAGAGCCCATGTTTACATTTCACATGACTCAGCATGTTAGGAAGAGTGTTGGCTGGTGGTCCTACGAGATGGATAAAATAAGCAACCTGTCAATGCTTTGTGTCAGCCCACCCAAAACTGACCTGGCTCTAAAAAAGGAATTACTGTACAAAACCAAACACAAAGGCCAAGCTGTAATTTGATGGGTAGTGGTTATGTTGGAAAACATCTTTTTGAGTGGCTCAATCCAAGGACGACTGCTTTTAAATAACAGCAATCACATTCTCTAACATATCAGTCTTCACCTCCCTCGCCCTGTAGCAGACTACACAAAAAAGACTGGACCTGTTTACTCAGAGTAACACAGCTATAACAGTTATGACTGAAGTCTGTATGAGTCACAAGCAACTACAATCCAATTCACTGCCTCTAGTTAATCTTAATCACGTACTATGTATGCTATGTCAGCTTAGCATAGTACACACTGTAGCTATATCCGTGTAGCCTGGCTGGAACTGGATACTGGGTTCTTCTACCATTACTCAGTTTACGTTTCATCAGGGATCAATTGTAGGTCTACTCGTGTTATCAATGTACTCTAAATCTCTGGGATTCACAAAGTTTCACAAAAGGTGTCTGAGTGCCTTTCTGACATCTCTACCCTGGATGACAAAACAGCACCTGAAACGTCATATGAACAAAACCGAAGTGATCTCTGCATCAACACAGACAGCCTCACTGTTGTGTCTTTTTTCTGGAGTGTTTCTAAGAGTGGTATTCTTGAAACAGTATGTTCTTAAATGTTTTCATAACCTTACAATAGCCTCACAATTGTCTTGTGCTATAAAAGTTTGCGACTGTAAGTGCCTAAATTCACCAACAATATTAACAATACATTTTATAAATTTTAACAATTTATGTAATGGAAATAATATCAATCAAAGGATAAAAAAAAATCATTAAAAAAATGGTTTTGAATGTTTTTGAACACTTGATGTTAAACTTAATGTAATGATGTGACTTTTTCCTTCGTTTTGCATACAGTTTTAAAATTTGTCTGGCACCATGTCGCCAAGCTACAAAATACAATATAGTCTAAATAAGAAAACAATTTGCTATAATAAATTATTATTCGGTACATTTTGTTTTTTTAAATCAAGAACTGAACATTCTTATTAGTGTTTTTGCTAAGAACCACATGTTGCCCGCAGTACCAGATCCTTATTATTTAATTTCTTGGCTTCCATAGTGATGGAATAAACTTCATCCCAATGTCATTTTGGGCAGAAAACTGAAGACTTACATTGTCAAACAACAGAATAATAATACGTTCTCTGTTGTTTGTATATGTCTTTGTAAACTTTATATGTCTGTGTGTTTTTCTATTTGTTGTTTGTGCGCCTACGTGTAAAATGTAGGATTTCTTTTTAATCTCTGGGCAGCGTTAGTCGTAGAAAAGACTTAAGTTTGTACATTTAGTAAGTTGTTCTGAGTAACAGCATCTGTGTTACTAAAAGTATTTATTAAATAAACCATAGTATGCGTAGTATGAGTTCAGCAGGAAAACAAAGGCAGGCAACAAACAGTTGTCTCGCTGTTGTGTGTCAGCATGTAAAAGTACACAAAGTCAGTGAGCAGCTGGAGCCAGTGTTCTTTACCACAAATCTTATTTTACTTTGACTGTCATCGCGCTCTCTCTCTCTCCCTTACAAACATACACATACACAAACACATGCACTTCATCCCTTGTGACCTCTGGCCAGTCAGGATGCAAACCCTTATTGTAAACAAATTTTCATCCAATCCCATCTCATGTCTCACTTCAGAACAATAGCTCTCTGTCTCCAGTAAAACACAACAAAAGCACACTCGTCACAATAAAACATGGGCCTTTTGACCTACATTTAAGCAAAGCAACCTTCATTCATTTTCATTTTCATTCACAACAATATGTCGGGTTATATTTTTCAAATATGATCTAAATCTATTTGTAATGTTAATCAACTGACAAGAAGCCCCACACTGTAGTCTGATGAGATGACAAAAATCGATCTCACCTTCATGATTACTGCCTTTTGTGTAACATGAGAGCGGGTACGGGCTGCCTATAAATTCCCCTATGAAATATCCCCTAATTTTTATGAGCAGTTTACTTTTAAAACACAAGACTATCATAAATTGAAACAAATAGCCTGTCAAATAGCCTGCTTAAAAGTGCATGAATGATAGACGTGAATTAAGCAGCTCAACAGTGCTTCCTCATGCCTTCACTGCACATGGGCTAATTATTAAATATAGCTAAAAATGTAGGTACAATATTAGTTAATGACTGTAATGTCTTTATATTTGTAACCCTTTTCGATTTTATTTAAAAAAAAAATGAAAATAACAAATCAGATAAACTCTGTAATGGTGATACAGTGGATATTCAACATGTATTTAACAATGTGTGCAATTATTTTTTAAAAATCCATTCAGATTTTTTCCCTACCGTTATGACTTTATGATTTGGGGTTGTAGTTGTTAATTGTTTCATGAAAAAATTAATGTTTTTGCCAAATCATTACAACATGTGCTAATTTATTAGTATGGAGACCATGTGACTGCATTTTATATATATATATATATATATACAATAATTCTGTGCTGAAAACCCAGCACTGTTACTCGTATACAAAGTAACTGGACTGAGTAACAGTAATGGGAGAAACCATGTAAAAACATTTGAGATTGACCAATGCTCATTATGAAATAATGTGTGTGTTGTTAGATTTATTGTTAAAACTATAGACTCTAGAAACTGTAAGTAATGTTTGTCCCTCCACTACCTTTATATTATTTCTCACCTGTAATTATATGAACTGGTTCACATTCACTCATTGAGTCTCTGTTTCATCTTGCTGTTCTTCCATGTTATTTGCAATACTGTCTATCAATGCATTTTTGACTTCCGTCAAACATAAGTATCAGTCATTTCATGCTGTTTTCTTGTGAAAATACCCTTTATATTTACAATACAGTAGATAAAAAGAATACGGGACTAGAATACGTGGTATCAGTGTCCATTTCGTTTTTCCTCAACCCTCTCCCCAACCCTAAATAAGTATAAACATAATGAATAAATAAATAAAGTACTGTATGTGCTGTATAGACACTGCCATCTGCCACTGCTATCATTTATATTAAAAACTTTACTGGTGGCCTAATAGTGCTTTGCTAAATGCAAAGCTTTAAAAAGTATTTCCATTATACACTGAAGCCCACGTGATGTTGCTGGTGTTACGTAACCATAAACATAACCCCATGCCTCCCTGCTGGTCTCTACCATCTACGTTTCCTCATCCACCCTGCTTTCTCTTATTTAATCCTCGCTCCCTTGACCCAATCACAAGTTTACTGAACGCACCTGTTTGTTATCGGTTATCATTAGTTTGAGTGTGTGTTTAAGTCTCTGCGGTTGCTATTTCGCTACTAAGCTGCTTGTTTGGTTTTGATTCTAAGCTCTGTTTATATCCCCTGTCTGCTATGCTTAATTTGTTTCCTTAGAGTACATACTTTTTTTTATATATATCCATCTACCTGCCCCTTATGTCTCATCTGCCTGTGTGCCTGATCTGTGTATCTGTGTGACCTTTTTTTCTCTGCTTGATCCCTGCCTGCTTGACATGTGTTTCAAACAAACACCTGTGAGTTGACTTTGAGCGTTTGACTCGCGTTTTGGCTCGGTTGTTTGTTGCAATAGTCTTGTCTCTAAGGACAAATTCTAGAAGTTTAGAGCTATATTTGCAAATGTGTTTAAAGAAATTGTGAAAGTGTACTGCATAAATGTGAAGATATTTTCGGTTTATGAAAATGACCTGTGATCATTTTTGTTACACAGCATGCGGTAAAAATGTGATAATCCCCCAACACTGCCGACTCAGATTTACTGGCGTTACCACAATGAATATTTAAAAACTGAGATGAGTTCTATAATAAGAAAGATGAATACACCAAAGAATGGGAGCACCCGTGAGAGAATACGTACATAATCAAATGTGAACCTCTCTGTTTTTGTTTCGGTCAGCCACTTTCTCTCTGTCATTACTCTGAATATGTGTGACATAACCTGCAGGAAACTTATACTAAACCATATAGTACTCATAATAATAATGTGGGATATACAGACCACGTATATTTTTTAGGGTAAAATTACACCGTGGGAGCCTTGTACCTTTGTTCACCCAGCGAAATTAAGCACAAATAATCGTCCCTTTCAGTCAGCTGGGAAAGACATGTGAAGACGTGTAATTAGGTCAAGAAAAAGTGTGTCGGCCTGGTAGTGTTTCAGTGCAGGCTTTGTAGATAGTATAGTAAACTCTTCCCTCTGAGACAGACCGAGTCTCGGAGTTATTCCCTGATCTGTTCTCAGCACCACACGACTCTTTGTGACCGGCTGGCTTCTCGTGTCGCTGCTGTCTCTCTGGGAAATTAGAGGTAACCTGTCCGATAGGACTAAGAGTCAAATAACAGGTCAAATACAGAAGGCCAGTTTCCCTGTAAAAAGCTGATTAGTGTAGATAGGAGGTGAGATAAAAGTAAACGAACATGTCTACTTGAGCACAGCATGTTTTTTTTACTTAACCTGCTCATAAAATTAGGGAATGAAATATCACATTAAATATTAAATATCCCCTAATTTTTGTAAGCAGTAAACTTCCAAGTAACTTACCTTTAGCTAAGAATACTTTGAGTCTTTTAGTCTGTCATCAGTAATAAACTAGAGCACGCACTCATACACAACATAGCTAAAATACTGCACTTGCAAATGTTGTGGTTTTGGCAGTATCAGCCACACCCTTTGCCACAGAGGTGGTAAGTAACCGCCGTTTTAGGTATCTATCCTAGATTATTTCTGTAACTTAATACTTTTACTTTTGCTTTTATGATGCATTTGTTGGTGTTAGGTGATCAGGTGTTTGAACAGGTTTGCGACCTTCAGAAAAAAATATGAAGTCTTTTTTTTAATACTTTTACTGTTCAGCATTATGCAGTCTACTCTAATTTTTGTACGTTTCAAGTATTCTTTTTAAATTAAATAGTGCACTGTTTAAAAGGAGAACTGCTCGAAAAATCGGTGCTGCTGCAGTTTGTTGCTAACTTGCAGTAGCAAGAAGTTTATGACTATTGTTTGAGATAAATAACATACTGCACTAGTTATGAGTAATTTAGCAGCATTTGTCTAAAAAATCTTTAAAAAAAGCATTTTCTATGGTTTTGTTCCTAATGTTTAAAAAGGTTAGCTAAAGATGACAATGTCATTTGTATGATTTTTGCAGATGACTCATGTAATTCCAGTACAAACCAATTTGTACTGTCAGTGTTATGGGTGTGTACTTCTTTAGTAAAATGCACCCTGTTTACAAAAATCCTCTTTAGAAAGGCTTTTTAAAGAAGGAAGTTTACTTTTTGTCGGATGTACTTTTCTATTTCTACACGAATAAAAATATATAAGCCATATTTAAACTTTTACTTTAGCATTGTTTCATTAGATTAATATCACTTTTAAGTAAGTAAATACCTTACTTTTGTCATCTCTGCTTCGTTAACGGGTTCACAAGACAAGTTCGAATTTGTTTGTATAGAGCTTTTCACAACAGAACCTTGGCTCAGGTTCATACACATCTAGGCCCACAGCCCCAGTGAGCAAGCCTAGGGCGTGAGTGGCAAGAAAAAACTCATTAAATATAATGAAGAATAATCCTTGGGAGGATCAGAACTCAAAAGGGATCCACCATTTGCGAGTTTAAAAAAGACACCATGTAGTCTCAATGGGCAAAACATGGCATTAAATTGGGTTGTTCTAAAATGCTTAGTGATGTTCAGCAAGGCACAAGGCATCAAAAGATGCTACCTTTCCAGCAAGTCGTTTTCTGTGTGGGACAGACCCACTGCAACACAGGTGCCCTCCAGACCTAACAGAACCAATCCCAGGACACACACAGGCCTCAGTTAACATGAATCACTTTGGCTTTGATCACTGGGTCCTGTACCATCTTGGCTTGAATTTGCTTCAGGCAACGGGGGGTTTACTGGCATCGGGGGTTTGTTCTGGATATGTTTCCCAGAGTGTTGCCTTGCCAGGTGTGTCCATGTCTCAGCACTCTATAGGACAGTTGGCTGGATCTGTCTCATGCTGCAGACAAGTGTGACTCCCACATCAAACACTATATGATTGGAACAGGGGAAATGTGTTCTGCGGAGTGAGGAATCATTCTCTGGATTAAAAATGATCTTGGGCATGGGTTTCAAATGAAGGAAAACCTTGAGCCTACACTGCCATTGTTTGGAAAAATTTGGTAAATGACCTTTAGATCATAAGAAAGACCCATAACAAGTGGTTTGATAAGGAAAAATTGGACATGTCCGTGTACCTTGGACCTCAGCTCCATCCACCATATTTAGTATAAACCAGTATGCAGACTTTAGAGCCTGACTGCACAAATTCTCACGTGTCCGAATGAAAGTGAAAAATCTTTCAAATGAGTGGATGCTGTTACAGCAGCAAAGGTGAAGCAAATCCACTTTTGGAAGCAGATGGTGTAAAGCAGCTATTTATATATAGCATGTGCTGGTGCAGTGGTTAAGGGTTCCCCAGAATACTCAAGCTGCCACTGTTGGGGCCTTTGAGCAAGGTCCTTTACCTACAATTGTTTGAATAGTACCTTGTAAGACTATCAGTTGTAAGCCACTATGACTAAAATCATCTGCCAAAGTGTCAGTTACAGTTGCTAATGTCAGTGTATGAAAATCAACTTTATTTTGTAAGTGGGCAATGGCACTGCCTACATATTATGACATTTGTGTGCAAGACCTTTCTGGCAAGGGTAAGAACCTTGAAACTGTCTCTGCCTTTTTGTGTGGCTTTTGTAAGCTGTGCTCTTACAGATGTGCTGTCTTGCATCAAGGCATTATGATTTGGGAATCCCTTTATACAGACAAGGCCAGAGAGGGCTGTGGGAAGAAAACAGAGCATGTGTGAAACAAGCACATGTTTCTTGGATTCCATCTCAGTGTGACTGTAGGTCATAGAGAATAAAGAGAAGTGGGATATGGTGCTTTGAGTCACGAGGGAGGAATAAACTGAGCTGGAGCTAGAGCTGGACTTGTCTGCAGGAAAACTGTAAATATAACCATATGTTGTTCTGTTTGTTGGAATTAGTGCCTTATGAAACAGTCCCTTTTGAGTTATTGAAGTTGGTCGAGAATTAACAGCACTTAAAAAATTAGATCATCTGACAAACTTCAGTCTTTGGATAACTTCTGTGTGTGGAGTCAAGCTCGTGAAGAATTCTTTAAGCTTAAATATTGGGATGAACCACTGCTTGTCACATGACCGCACATAGGTGGACCACACATACACATACTGTATAGAATCATTCACATAGAACTGACAGACCTCACCTTTACAGAGGTGGGACCTCAAACCTGTTCGGCTCAGCTCTTTAAACCAGCTTAATTTGTGTCATGTCTCTGGTGAGGCGAGGTCTCTCGATTACAGAGTAAAATACGGGTTGCCAGTTAAAGTCCAAGCCCTGAAGTCCAGTTCCCAGGAACCAAAAGTAAAAAGTTTCTGGCACCAGTAAATGCAACAGATGGATAAAAAGTATGTGTAAATATTTATGAATATCAGTATAGGGCTATGCATGCTTCACCTTGCAATAGGCTCCCGAGTCTCAGAACTCCTAGGGCCGGGGGTGCTGTTAGATTTGGTCTGCACAGGCTTGATACTTATGTCCGTTGCATCACACTTAGAATTTATGTGGAAAAATGTCAGGGGAGTCATACAAAACGATCGGCGTGACTCTAAGATCAGTGTGACTCATTCCATATTTACACAGCTCCAGGTGTTATTGTTATTGACATGAATCTCTTATGCCTTATTTACTAGGCTGTCCTAATGACAGGTGAGCTGTTAGAAGAGAAACAGACATGGTCCACATGACAGTTAATGTTTATGCATTATTGATTGATACCTGCATTTAGGGATTAACAGAGGAGAGTGGTGACACCACCTTCTCACGCTAGTGTGATGCTACGCCCTTCTTGATAACTTACATAACTGGTAAAGAACAGAATTACTTCTAACAATAGAAAAACACTTTTAATGCCATGCGGTCCAGACAAAATACAGAAATTATGGCTGCCAAAAAACCGACATTCTGAGCACCGTTATAACCATCATAACGAATCACCCTTTTTTATGCTTAACTGCAATTCAGAGTTGCTAAAAAATATTAATTGATTTGGATTTTTTCAAACCGTCTGTTGCTTAATCTGGCCCTGCTCAATTCCTCTCTTGAGAGCTCTTGAAATTCCTCTAATGCTTCAATGAATGCCACACCAAGGGAGTGGAGCCTGCCGGATCACAAGTGCCTCCGATCTCTTCCTTTCATTGGTTTTCTTCTATGGGAAGAATAAACATGCATGAGGGTGCAGGATACACTCCCTATATCCATCCAGTACTCTTGCCTGCAAATTGATTTTGTCACCATTGCAGAAGCATTGATGATTCCTTGTACAGAAACCTTTCTGTTCAGCTTTCAGCCATGCCAAAGACACCATCATGAATCTGGGTCTCCACAGTGGTGGGCTGACGTATTAGACTGCTGTGCCAGCCAAGGGCCTTGATATATTTCTTTTAGTAACTGTCACTTATGGGCATTACATTTCCGAAGATCTTGTTACATCATGACATATCATGTTTTATTATTGCCATGCAGCTCCAGAGTCATTAGGACCTGGGTTTGATGTTGGTCTAACAGTACTGTCTGCATGAATCTTAACATGTTTTCTGCAGTCTTTCTGGGTTTCTTTTCACATTTGTTTCATCTCCCAGAAACACACCAGTATGAATATGGCTATGCTGTAATGTCAGCCTTACATTAAACAATTTTCAAGCCATTTCACAGTCGCAGTCAGAATAAATTATTAGGGTCTGTTTCGAATTATGTCATAATAACATCATTGGAGGTAATCATAGTGGTCAGTCTGTTTCCGATAACATCAAATGTGCTTAATATTATCTCAAGTTACACGCCTTGGCTCCTGCACAGAATGATGTGAACTCTATCGACAACCAATAGGTGAGCTCATATCCAACACCAAATGATGGCTCATCCCCAAATAGGACCTTCAGAGAGTGTGTTTTGATATTTGAGTAGTGCAGTATTAAAAGGACATTCAAAGTTGTCTAATGTATGGTCAGCCTAAAATTGTCACTAGATGTGAGTGAATGAGTGAAGGTATTTGAACCCTCTTCCCCTTTGTCTCTAGATCTACTGCAACCATGATTAGGCAGTTACAAATGAATATTTTATGCTTTCACCATACAGCTTCTTTTAAGATGTTTAATTAAACACCAGTCTTATCGCAAATCTTAAAACCTAACCAAATTTGATGGGTATTGCCATATTTCATCATCTGCAATAGAGTTTTCACAGTTTTTTTGTATAATTAATATAATAATTAAATAAAAAAATAGACTGTAGATATTCATTCATGTATTTTTAGGTGTTGTCCAACTTAACATTACCTCATCAACAAGCATCCTAAGAACAGATAAAACAACAACAACAATGATAATAGCATAGCAGTAATACAGTAGAAAATTGAGAATCATACAGCATCTTGAATACACGCAAAAAAGTATGATCAGTCTGACCAGAAATACTTAAGTGCCAAAATCTTGTGGAAATGTGGATGATCTTATATGGCCATCCTTTACAGTAAAAGCCAAAGCAGATTCATCCCAGTGACGATGAATAATCATGTTAACCACAACCACAATGGTAAGCAAAACCTGCTGCTGACTGTAAAAATCTGTCACTTACTCTAGAAAATCCAAAACGTGCTAAAACAGGATTAGGATAAATGCATGCACCAAAACACTTCCAAAAGCAAGAAAAAGCATTGGTGCAAAAAAAAAAAAAAAAAAAAGATAAGCCAAGGTTCCAGCTGTAGTTGTATACATCTCACACAATAGGGTAACAGATGGATGCATTTTACTTGATCTAGTTTTGTGCAATATTTTATCAGCTTGTGTTTTGCATTAATTGATGGATTTAATGATGAATTAAACGATGAGCATACATAATATAATAATATACATAATACTAGTGTCACCATAATGTGATATGCCACATTTAACATGTCATAATTTATAATATACTATACCACAGTTTGAGATACAAAATCCTTGTTCGTTTTACTTCTCTTTTTATTTGCTTATCGTAGTGATGGTCACTGTGTGTACAAATCCTATGATTTAAATAAAAATATATTTAACTATTATTACCATTATTTGTGTAGTAAGTGTAGAAGATAAGCAGACTGTCAGTGCAAAGAATTCAGATGTTTGGTAACCTAGAACAAAACCCTATAGCAACCACATAACAGAGTGAATGAGAGTGTTTCCCTGGTTAGCAGGCGGGGACATGCAACCTTTCACTACAGTTATTTGAGGTGGTGGAAATTCTTATCCCAAAAGCATTTCCCCAGTAGGGAAATTGGATGTTGTTTTGGCAAGCTTGACTGGAGCAGGGAGCAGATGAACTAATAATAGGATTTGTTGTTAAAGAGATGTGCCATGTTGAGACCAGAAATGGATGAAGTAATGCACAGATAGAAGTAGTGCGCAATTCCACGTTGTTCAGCCAGTGTAACCAGTGTACTTTTTTCCATTTCAAAATACTACTAATAATAGGTCCCTGAGCCAGTGGAATTGGGTTTTTAAGATAATATAATGTTGTAAAGCTGCTTTGAGCTTGCTCCATTGTGAATTGCGCTATATAAAACAAATCTGATTTGAACAGCGTTTAAAGATACTGATTTGGTCCGGTAATGTCTTATTCATTAAAGGGTTAATAAACACATAGGTGAACCTTGCAGCCTTCATTATGCTTGTGAATGTTATACGAGAAGACATAATACCTGTGTAAATAAATGATTATTTATTATTCATTATTTATCATTTTAATTACTACTAATTGCAACGTTTATTGCATTGACCTAAAGCATGGTAGAATAATTTGTGGACAGATCTCTTTTGTCCTTCAGATTCTGTTTCTGATTCAAGACACTGGGTTCTAGAGTAATATCATCAGGTTCTGTCTAGAGGATCTAAAGCCAATACAGAAGATTACAGACATCTAGAGAGAATGAGCGTAGGCTCAGGCAAAGAGCTAGTGAGCGTGGGTTTAGGCGACAAGCTAGTGAATGTGGGCTTAGGCGAGAAGGTAGTGACCGTGGGCTCAGGCAAGGAGATACTGAGTGTGGGCTCAGTTGAGAAGCTAGTGATCGTGGGCTCAGGCAAAGAGCTAGCAAGCGTGGGCTCAGAAGAGAAACTAGTGAACATGTGCTCACGTGAGAAGCTAATGAGTGTAGGCTAAGGTGAGAAGCTAGTGAGCATGGGCTCAGGTTAGAAGCTAATGAGTGTAGGCTAAGGTGAGAAGCTAGTGAGCATGGGCTCAGGTGAGAAGCTAACGAGTGTAGGCTAAGGTGAGAAGCTAGTGAACATGTGCTCAGGTGAGACGCTAATGAGTGTAGGCTAAGGTGAGAAGCTAGTGAGCATGGGCTCACGTGAGAAGCTAATGAGTGTAGGCTAAGGTGAGAAGCTAGTGAACATGTGCTCAGGTGAGACGCTAATGAGTGTAGGCTAAGGTGAGAAGCTAGTGAGCATGGGCTCACGTGAGAAGCTAATGAGTGTAGGCTAAGGTGAGAAGCTAGTGAACATGTGCTCAGGTGAGACGCTAATGAGTGTAGGCTAAGGTGAGAAGC
>JAUZST010036479.1:0-27794 GCA_034779995.1 Parotocinclus haroldoi | reverse complement strand
GTGTGTGTGGGTCTGTTAGTCTGTGGGTCTGTGGGTGTGTGTGGGTCTGTGGGTCAGTAGGTCTGTGGGTGTGTGTGTGGGTCTGTTAGTCAGTGGGTCTGTGGGTCTGTGGGTGTGTGTGGGTGTCTGTGGGTCTGTGGGTGTGTGTGGGTCAGTGGGTCTGTGGGTGTGTGTGGGTCTGTGGGTGTGTGTGGGTCAGTGGGTTTGTGGGTGGTGTGTGTGGGTCTGTGGGTGTGTGTGGGTCTGTTAGTCAGTAGGTATGTGGGTCTGTGGGTGTGTGTGGGTGTCTGTGGGTCTGTGGGTCAGTGGGTCTGTGGGTGTGTGTGGGTCTGTGGGTCTGTGGGTGTGTGTGGGTCAGTGGGTCTGTGGGTGTGTGTGGGTCTGTGTGTGTGTGTGGGTCTGTTAGTCAGTAGGTCTGTGGGTGTGTGTGTGTGGGTCTGTTAGTCTGTGGGTCTGTGGGTGTGTGTGGGTCTGTGGGTCAGTAGGTCTGTGGGTGTGTGTGGGTCTGTGGGTCAGTAGGTCTGTGGGTGTGTGGGGGGGGGTCTGTGTTTCACTATTTTAGAATGAATATATTTAGAATCAAATATCTCTCTGCAATACCGTGTTGTTTGTTTGTTAATCTGAAAGTCAGTACAGACAATGAGCTAACAGACTCTAACTGAAGCCACTGTGCCTTTGGGTTTCTATCATTGTCTCATCATAGAAAGTAGGGAAGTACGAAAGATGGACGCTCATTGGACAAACAGCCTGTAATGCAAAAGCATTACCCTCACTGTCTGTGGCACAGCAGTTCGCTCATACTACTTTTCTGCCATTCGCACTGGAATTAGATGTATATAAGACATATTGTTGTTTACTATTTGAATTATTTCGACCGAACAGACATTGATCAGATAAACGTTAACCTGAACTTACCTGGAATTCATATCGTAAAGGACGGCTCGGGGATGTGCAATAAAAATTTCAAAGTCAAATTCGTTTCTATAGCGCTTTTTTCAGTGGAGCATTGACTCAAAGCAGCTTTACAATATTATATTATCTTTCTTAAAATGCCAATTCCAAATTGAGCAGGCCTAGGGCCACAGCGGAAAGGAAAAACTCCCTGAATATAGAAGAAAAAAAACTTGGGAAGGCCAAAACTGAAAAAGGGACCCGGCCTGCTTGGATGGCCTGGATATTTGAATTGAATATTTGAATATTTGAACTGAAATAACTAAGTTGTAGCAATACTAAAATTAAGTTTAAAAAATACTCTTTAACTTACTAATAAAATTCAAAATAAATAATGAAATATATTTAAGATAATACGAGTCCTCAGCGGTAAGTTGGCACATCCATAGATTTCCTTAAAGATCTCTTACTCTCTGTTATTCTGGAGACCTGACAGCTTTATTCCCAAGGCATTGTCACACATTTCCTAAATATTCTCCTATTTCTCAAACGTTATGATTTTATCAGGCTCGACAGTTCTCTTTCTTGAAATAATAAGATTTTATTAAGACAGTGCTATTGTTATGGCATATGGTTTCTTGCTGTAGATGAATATTTCTCAAAACTGCTCCGCTGGTCCATCTGTATCACATATGTTGTTATTTCATCCTGTTCCAACACCGGATAGCTTATTAACGGGTCGTCTGTGAATTTGATAAGCTATTTTAAAAGTGGGAACTGTAACGTGCAAGCCTGAGTCATTTCAGTATAAAGTCAAATCTCAGACATAACAGTCACTCAGATACAAGTTCTGCTCTTACGAAGGAAAGTAATTACATCAATTAATACAACCGAGTGAGCACAATATAGGCTTAGCATGTGTGTAGTGATGGCAGCTGGACATGAATTAACTAATCATCAGGATAATTAGAAGGTGCTCTTGCCGGTTTCTTTGTAAGTGTTGCCGGGTTGTGACTGGGATCGGACTATCATGGGAGAGCAGCAGCATTCGGAACAGAGCAGCTGTTCCACAAAGCTGAGTTTTATGGTTTTAGGCTTTTATCAGATGGAGGGAATCAGGAGAGATTTCCTTGTGCTTTGCGAACGTCTGTTCAAGCCATGCCCAGTCCAGCGAGCTGTACAGTCACGTCCAAAAATCTTTCAAGAACTGCTTTTGTTTGATTATTTATGCACTGTGTGTTTGGTGGCTGAAACCTGCAGAGAAGGTGACTCATAAGTCGCTATGATGCAAAGTGACTCATCCATTCTTTAAAGGTGGAAATAAGACTGTTCGGACCATGTTACAGAAGATGGTTAGGAAGGAGGATGATGAGGTTGGTTTGGCACTGGGATGAAAGGTTGAAATTAAATTCGACGTTAGGGTAGATGGTGACAGAACGGCTTTAGGAAGGATGGTGAGGGAGCATAGGTGTAGTGATTCACTAGGATAATCTTTAGAGAAATTGGGAAATTGTTTGTGTGTTTATTTGGCTTCTTTAACGTCGAAGTTGACATCAGTGGCCATTTCAGCGATACACACTTGGTTATATCAGAACTGGTTTTATATGTACACACAAATCAATGGCGATTTCAGAGACACCAATTAAGCTAACATGCACGTCTTTGGACTGTGGGAGGAAACCAGAGTACCCAGAGTAAACCCATGCAGGCATGGGCAGGGCATGCAGACTCCACACAGCAATGACCGAGGTCGTTCTACCTCTGGGATTAAACCCATGACCTTACCAGGACCTACTAGTCCTGGAGTATTATATGGAGTATTATATTTAAAGCATGATGGTGAAAGCGTATGATTAGGAATGATGTTTAGTTTTGAATATGAAGGGTCATTAGGGATGTTCTTTATGGCTAATGGTAATTTGGGTCACTTTGCAGGATTTTACAGTGGGATCAGCGTGAAAGGTACGTGAGAAAAGATAACAGAATCATTGCAGGGATCATTCTTCACTATTCATGACGCAGGAAAGTCTATGGTCGTGAGAAGATGACAGTAAAATGCATCTTTAGAGTTAATCTTGATCGAGGATCATAGAGAAAAGGTTTAACGGGGGTGTTTAGGTTTTAAGGTGAAGGAAGATTTTTAAGGTTGATGCTAAAGGATCGACTGAGAATCCTGGGGACTGATCTTGGTCACAAATGAGTTTCTGCAGGGTCCATGTTGAACACCAATCATTATGAAGTCTCTTGAGAGAGGATCATGGCTAATGATACTTAGCAGTTAGCTATAAATGGAGCGTTTGGGTTAATGATCCAAAAGTGGGGGGGTCATTGGGGATCTTGAGTGGGTTCATTGGGAATGTGGTACAGGGAAGATCATCGGGAGTTAGTGTTTATCTTAAGGGAAGAGTTTGAAGGATCATGGGAGCATTAGGGGGTGATTGTTGGCCATAGGGGGATTGAACGATCATAGGGGACGTTTTTAGGGATTATTGTGAGGTTCCACCGGAGTGTGTTAATGATGTATTGTTAATAAAGGTCTAATAAGCCAATCGAGCACTGCTATGACCTGGGTTTGAGATCCTGCGCTTCCTCCCAGTGGGGTCGAAGGGAGGTACACATACAGGGAGGTAGGTCTGTGCTTGAGGGAGAGTAGACTGGTTGGGGGATCACACCCTGGAAGTGCAGTAAGGGACTTCTGTTCTGCCATTATGATCAAGTAAACTGCATTTTAAAAAGGTGAGGGAAGGTCACAAGGAAACGATTGTAAGATTATATTATTTGTGATGATAAAGGATCATTAGGAGGGCAGTGATAATGGATCGCCAGTGACCATGACAGGCCTGATTGTTTGAGGGGATTTTTAGAGTTGATGATAAAAGACACTCATTAGGAATGATTGTGATGGATGAGCGGTCGCTGCCAATGTCAATCCTTGGCACAAACATGCTGCAAGATGGGCTGAGAGTCAAAGCTCAGCTTTCCCAGCCACCTAATGGATACACTTACGCCTTTTATTGTCACCGAACAGAGCGCTCTGCCATTTGCCTAAAAGGTATTTATTTATTTGCTTGTTTAACCGAATGTCTAAGTGGCATTTGCTGCATTACGAGTTTGTAGCGTGACTCTACGCCGACCTTTCCCTCATTAACTGAATCGTTAGCTAATGGACAGGAGTCTGCACCTGGCTCGTGTTCCTGTAGACATGATTAAGGCTGAAAGTAAAGTAAGAAAATGTTCAAGTATGAATGACGGCTGAAGCAGAAGTGACATTCCGTTACTGTCACTGCTTGCGGGCGCTGCCTCTGCTCTCGCTGCTGGAATTAGTGGCCTTATCTGTAATTCTGAGGTCACATCTGATCCTCTGACTCCTCTCCCCCTCGAGAGCATAGTTAAGCACTCGTCCTGTCAATTAGTCCGACTGAGAATCGATTCATCACAACAGACGCTCATTGATCCTGCAACTCATTAATGCGCTTTGTAACGGCTACGGGCATTTAAACCCACTTGTTAAGCTTTCCAAATTACCGGACTCGCATGCTCGCTCTTTCTTCGTCCCTCTCTCTCTCTCTAACTCGTATTTTCCTTCCCTATTTGTGTCTCTCTGTCTGTGGTACATCCTGTAAAAATCGGATCTAGAAAGTCTTTATTAAAGAATCAGCTGAGGTGCCGGCATGTTGCGTTACACACCGATTCTACAAGAAACTGGGCCAGCTTTTGGTAACAGCAATTTCCCTCCAAGTGTGCCTGCGCAACGGTTGTGTCGCCCTGTACCTTTTACATTTCATCGGGCTTGCTTATTTATGGAAAATCCATCGAGCAAATAATGGAGGTAAGTAGACTGGGGCAGCACGTCGATGCGAGTGAAGTTTATTAGCGATGGAGAAACACAGAGAATAACACAACTGCAAAGATAAAGACAATAAGAAAGGTTAAGGTTAGGGAGGGATGACGCTGGGCTAACAACTTTAAATTTTACAGGCTGACAATAGTCGCTTTCACACCAAGCAGTTCTAGGGACTAATTTGCAAGGAACTACTTGGCAGACCTTCCTTCTTTTTTTTCGCTTTGCATTTGCCACCTAAGACGCATTATTTTCTATGGTATGACTCGGTGTTAACGATGGTATTAACTTTGTACCTCTTCATTCTGTATAGTCTGTTTATCTTTTTTTCTGTTGTAACATGAAGATCTGTTGTTTATACAGCTATTGGTGTACAACTACACTGAGTCAAAATTCACAGGACATGTCATGTGCTGCATCATGAACTTTTCCCAAAGGCTGTTAAAACCGTCGTTGAGGTTTTTGGTCGGCAGCGGTTCTTCAGACGGTCACTACGTTTCTTATTGTCCACAGTCCCGGTTCCTCTCAATTTGGTTATGAGGGATGTAACAGTGCCGTGTGAAACTGCTGATCTTTCTGGGTGTCGGTTGTTGAAGTCTGTTGCTATGATACGGCAGTCGCGTTCCCCCCGGACATCAGAATCATCAATTCCATCTTCAGTTACCCGTGACGAACAACGAAAGTTTTGAAATCTCTGTGTTGATAACTTTTGAACTACAAGAGATATTACAAATGCGGCTGCACCGGTCGATTTCAGAGACAATCCTGGTCTTCTGTAATATCCTACATGACTACCCTCCCATTGGAAAAAACATGGCATCCATGTTCCAGATAACCCCCCACCCCCCACCCTCCTCCTTCACTCAAACCAGTACCGATCCAAAACTGCGTTGGCAGCCAAAAGTACCATGGTGAACTTCAAAGTGGGCAAAACAACAACTGGTTCCGAACTGGTCCTGCCCAATCGGCGCAAACGAGTGCTGAGAACAAACCTTACCGTAACGTAGGAGCTAAAAAACAGTCACTTTAAATTCCTGCCCCTGTAGCAAGTACATATTTTCTGGTTATATTCTAAAGAAGAGACCGAGAAATTATTATCTATGTTCGTTAATCCATTGGCTAAACAATGATTCATCTAATCTACTGGTGGCCTGAGAATTTTGCACAGTTTTTTTTATGTCTTATAAGTTTATTTGCTGACTTGTTGGTTAGAAAGCTAAGCTTAGTCAGCACCCATAAGTAGTAAAACAACTAACAGACGAGCTATAAGTGAAGACCATTTTGTGCTCTCACCAAGAGATACTTTACTGCAGCCAATTAATATATATGTATATATGGTGGTGGACCAAATCCAGTCCAAATTCCCAGTGTTGCTGAGGCGGCCACAGGCAGGTGCTGAAGTTACTGAAGGAGTTTAAAGTTGTACTTAAAGTAGTAATTGAGCATTCTCAAAATAAGTCAAATATTCTCCTCGTTCTCCTTATCACGCTCTCGCACACAGAAACACACTCGACTGATCACTCAAATATGGCGGTTTGGCTTCAGAGCTTCAGACATCTGAAGCAAAGCCAAAGACAGCTCGATTTCTGAAGATTTATCTGGCAGTGTTTTTTTCTTTGACGGGAAGTAATGGAAACAAGAAGGAAAGAAGAAGTAAACAGCTAATTATTCTTGCATGAGAGCAGACGTATGACGGAGGGAGATTGACACTTCTTTTATGGAAAAGTGCTGTGGAGTTTCTGCTCATGTCCGCGAGGGATTGACACTTTGCTTATTTGTAGTCTGACTGATGCCTGAAAGCAAAAGTTCTTCCTTTATATCAAATATTATAAGATTTGCACCTTATGCACCTCGTATCGGGGTACATGGCTTGGCCCTGGTTTTGCTTTAGAAATCTATTTCTGTTCGAAATCTAAAGGAAAAAGCAGAACATTTTTGCCAAGGACCAAATTTCATCTGTTGGTACATTTGTGATTCCATAGTTCCATATTCCATAGAAGATATCTGTGCAGTAATTAGGTACAGTATCTCACAAAAGTAAGTGCACCCCTCACATTTTTGTCATTATTTCATGATATATTTTCTGAATATAAGACACTTTAATACAATGGAATGTAATCGGTCTACAGGTTGTATAACAGCAAATTTGCTGTGCCCTCAAAATAACTCAACACACAGCCATTCATGTCTAAACCACTGGCAACAAAAGTAAGTACACCCCTAAGTGAAAATGGTCAAATTGTGTCCAAAGTGACTATATTTTGTGTGGCCATCATTACTTTCCAGCACTGCTTTAAGTCTATTGGGAATGGTCTCATCAGATCACAGTAATCTTAATCTTGGTCGTCTTTGTCTTCAGCACGCTGTGATCTTTCTTGTGCATCATCTTTAGAAAGGACTTCCTTCAAGAGATAACAGCCCTGCGGACCATTTTGATACAGTGTGTGTGGTGTATGATCTGAGCACTGACAGGCTGACCCCCCACCCCTTTAATCAGGAGGACCACGTCAGGGTTTTTTCCCATCACTGTCACCCCAGGCTTGCTCGACTGGGGCTTTGAGACGATGCTTGGCTGAAAAATAAATCTAAATATTATAAATTAATATCAATATAATTGGATCTGACGTTACGTTTTTTTTTCTCACCTAGGGGTAATTCAGTGAACCAAATTTAAATCCTTTTGATTGGGTTTTGTACCAGTTTAAGTACGGTGTTGCTGTGTTAAGTACAAACTTTTATTTGAGCATTCTCAAAACAGTCAAATTTTCCTCTCGTTCTTCTTATCACGCACATGCACATTGATCTGTCCTTACAGCGAAATCTCAAAGGCTGTTTGCAAACTGAAAATTCATTTTTAAAAAAAGCAAAAATACAAAGTTAACGTTAATATTTAAGAGCCTCAACTAAAATTTAGTTGGGGGGAAAAAACAAATGAATATTATCGCTCTGGTTCGCATTATATTCTTTTATTATTGACTTATTTGTTTGAGAGAGCTGTACTCTTTTTTTTTTTCCCTCATTTAATCTATTTATGGTCTCACGATTAGTGATCTGTCTCCTCACATCTCCACACACATCTGTTTTAGCTACAGCACACACCATTAAATGATAACCCTCCACCAACTCTCCTTTGCTACATCCCACTGTGTTTACATAGCAAGATGGATGTTGGCCTTCACTGCTGGAATTGACTCCGATTTGTTCTCCAAATCATCAAGGGCTAAAGAGAGAAAGTTCTGGCAGGAGTCAGGACAGTATGAGACCAGCTTGAAATAATAATGAAGAAAATATTGTAATGACAAAAGGGTCGGTTTGATCCGAGGCACACTTCAGCCTGACCTGCTCTGATTTTTATAAATTTACTACAACAGACCAGAATAAAAGTCGAGAGTGACCACGAGAATAAAGATCGAAGTTCTGGTCTTCTTTGCCTGAGCCTATAATTCATTGGTTCCTACTTTTAGCTCTTCTGTGGACGTTTATGTTCACTTGGTAAGACAGAGGCAGAACATTAACCAAGATAAACCATCACTGCAGAGGCGTGAATTCCAACTTGGCAAGACCCTGCACAGACACAACGGGCCAGGTCTAAAAGATATTTGGCTGGAAAATGGGATTCTTTTTTCGACAACCAATGCATTACATACAAAGCATGGGTTTTTGCTGCGACAACAGCTTTTGTTCTTCCAAAAGGGCTTTCCACTAAATTTTGGAACATGACTGTGAGGTCAGCTTCTGATATTAGACAATAAACCCTAGCTCACGATTGTCATTCCAGTTCATTAGCAGAGTATCTGGAGATGAGCTAAAGGTTGTGTGCAAGTCAGCCAAGTCAGTTCTCAATCAAAGTTGGTATGTCAGTTCTCTGTGGACTTCATTTTAGGACAGCAGGAAAAAAAGTTGATGAACCGACTGTTGAGAGTCACTGGGGTATCAGTTCAACTCATTCTACTGCCACTCTTTGTCTATGAAGAATCCAGAAATGTATTTGTTATATTAGGAACGTGTAACAAGTGAGAAATGATGAAATAGCAGAGCTCACTGAGCACAAGGGGTGTCCACAAACTTTTGTCTACATAGTGTAACTGTAGGTCGCACCTGGAAGACCTGGCCTTTAGTTCCTGCCTACATGTTGTAAGTTATTTGGTCTGTGAAGTTAGAAAAAAAAGTTTCAAAATTATTTCTTTATTTGTTTTGCCTTTAAGGGATAATAAATGACACATTATAGGGCTCCTGGATAGAAATGTTGGATTGTATGCAGTTCTGTCTTGGGCAAATATGCAAATAATGTCGTGTTGTCTGGGGTTACTTTTGGGTAGGGTACCTCTTGGTCATGCATCTTTGACCTCTATGATGCCTTAAAAGGCAAGATTTTGAGAGGGAGACCATTATTGGACTGACAAAAGCAGGAATTGCCCCCCACCCAGACAGTTCTGTCCCAGCTGTTAGGAGATTTTGTTTGGGGTCCGACAACAGCTCGAGTATGGAGGTTTCATGCTGCCCAAATGTTTGTGAGATGACCTTGGGAGCCATGGCATATGACAGTAGTGATACCAGGGATGCTACCAAGTCAGCAATATGTTTAGGACATCCTGCAGCCACATGAGTTGCCCGTCATGGCAGGGCTTCAAACTGGCATTCATCAGCAGGAGTATGTTCCCCAAACACAGCAAGGGATTTTCAGGAATTGCCTCCTTGGCACTTCCTTGGCCTGCAACCAATTTATCACCAATACAGCATTTTTTGGAAACCAATTGAACCCAACCAATTGAACGGTGAGGCTTAGCTGTATCATCTGTGGCCAAAATGTTCTGCAGGATAACATACTAAACCCGTATCAAGCGAATCTCAGCGTGTATCCGGGCCCAACAGGGTACTAGCGCCCCTTCAGTGTTTGGGATTTGACCTGCTTGCTTATTGCCTTTCCGGGTCCTTCAGCAAGATCAGCTGAGATGTTTCCGCCGAATGTACACACATGGCACAGGATTGAATTTTGTAATAGGTGGGCCTGCAAATTTCAGAAATAAGCGCCGCTAATGCAGAAGTGGCAGATCAGGTTGATCTGGGAGAAGCTCTGCTCACACTCTGCACTCTGTACCTGAAGTGCTTTTCACAAGAACCCACAATTGTTTCAGTCCATGTGGGATTTCCAGTTCATTTGATCCCCTGGACTCCCTAAAGGACTGGACCACTGTACTTGAGCAGTCAATTAAATGACATGGTTTTTATTTTGCCATTTCCAAACCTCACTGGCACCCCTGATGATCTGATTACTCTAGGACCGCAACTACCATTAACGAAAATGAGTCATTTGAGTTTTGGAGAGGAGGTTACACAAAAATAAGTACCATGTTAGGAAATACTGTTTATAAATATTGCTTGAATATTGCAGGGTCTGACACAAATGAAGTACTGATTAGCACACCTGGTACTAGTTAACCTGCTACCTTGTTGGCTGCTGGTTTTGTTTGCTCAGCTGACTCATTGGTAGTTTATCCCGAGTGGTGATTATTCTGCTGGTTTAGTGGTAGTTCAGCTGGTATGTTAATGACCAGGCCGCGGTTGAGCCCTAGTGATTCAGATGACCAAGGGATGGTTCATCCGGTATGTTAGTGGTTTGGCTATAAAACCCATGTCATGGTTGCTGGGATGGATCTTTTAGTTAAATATTTATGATTTATTTAGAGCAGTCTGACTGCCCCCCCCACCCCCACCCCCACCCCCCAGTCAAATTGAATCCTCTGTTCGCACTCTCTTCAAATTTTCCTTTGAAATGTTTTACAAGCTCACTATAAATGTCAAACAGTAGCTGGTGGAGATGGCTGTATTTCATATTCATTTGAGGTCAGAGTTCCACACCCACAACATCCACAGATTTTACCCACTCACACTGTGGCTTATGCTCTTTGTTTCTTCTGTGCAACCTTTCTATCAAAGCTGCCTCGCAGTGGACAGCAATTGCAATGGAAACAGGCGTCAATCAAAGGCTGGCTTAGTTAAAAGAGGATGGCCAAGGCCATTTGCTGATGTTCGGCTTTTGCTGAACATTTTTACACCCTTGTTGCTTCGACGTCCATGAATTTCACCCACTCATGCTGACTCTTGTTTCTCTATTATTTACATTTATTCCGTCTCTCGCTGTGTAATGCATTCAAATACAACTGGCAAGGAGGAAAGTGCATTGGAATTTTGCAAAAATAAAAAAGGCCAGTCGGAAAGGGCAAAGGCAATTTGGCTTTCATGCAATTTGGCAATCGTGGCTTCTTGATTTAAATATTCTTGTATATCATCTGTTGTCTGACTTTGTGTTGTGACTATGGCAGTGTGCTACAATGTCGCAGTGGTTAACGCGGTCGTTCCCAGTTTGTGCTCCTGGTTTGCTTCTGCAGTTCACTGATATGCATTAGGTAATTGATTTATTCTAAACTGGCCCAAAAAAAAGAAAATGGTAGATCTCAGAGAAGGAAGTACCAGGTACTCTAAAGGAGGTGCGGCAAGATTTGGTGGTTGAAGAGATCAGCATATTTCAGCAGTTATTTAGTGAATAGTGACCGACAACTTCTAATTCAAATTCACATCATGTTTTCTTGGTGATTAAGGGGTTCTGTGTTAAAGAGTTTTCCACCAGGACGTATCTCAAGATCTGGCAAAGTTCGGCTTTTATTTCAGTCCGAGATTTATTATCTGTTGTTCTGAGATGTTACGTTTCCACCCAGCATTCCCTTAAGGTCACCCCAATATTTCACAGTCTGTGGGAAATGAGATTTCCAGCATTTGGAAGTGTTTTAGATTTTGGAGGTACATCATGATCTGGTGATTGAGCTTTTAATCATGTATCACCCTCAAATTAGTTCAAGTTTCCTGGCCTGTGGTGCTAAAGTAGACCTACTTTTAACCCTGGAGGAAAAACAGGATCTGGCTGGATCTGATGGTTGATGGGATGGTCTGGTGAGAATCTCGTCCAGAATCTCGCTAAGGTTCTGTGGTGATCGAAAGGTCCAGAGTCAGCATGTTATTTACATTATGGAAATGTAGAATATGTTAACAAAATGAATCACCACATAATCATTTTAACGCGTTCTCATATTGGGGTGATTACGAGCAGGGGCGGAAATCCCGGGGCATGGGGAAACCCAGTATCTGGAGGTTAATATGATGCGGTTAACCAAGACATCTTGTCCAGCATCAGTTCTTAGTCTGTAATCCATTAGAATTCATCTGAAGGGACATCACTGGTATGCAATGACCACCTTTTCTTCCAGAATTATCTCATGATTTCCTAGTCTGTAGTGATTGCTGATTAAGCGTTAAAAAAAAAAATCCTTCACCACTAGGTTCATTAGTTCACTTTTCAGACTTTTCAGACAGTTCTGTAATCCAGCCTCAGGAGATAAAACAATGAACTCCTTTTCCTGAGCACTCAGAAATATCAGATTCACTACTGAGTAGATAAGGAGCAGGCTGAAAACGTCTTCTTCAAGCATGGCTCTCTCTACTGCTCTGTCTTCATACCTGTGGCTGACAGGCCTGTCTTAATACGAGAGCGCGCTGGGAACTGCGTGGTGTGTTTGTGAAAGCACTCGCCCAACTGGGTTCTCTATTCCCACCTGAGAGAATTATCCCTGCCCAATGCTCAAGAGAGATCCATCACTCCAGCACAGCAACCGAGGCCAACCCCGACGGTCCCCCGGGGAGCAAGACGTTACCGGAAAGGGACTTTTCTGCGAGAAATTAGAAGTCTTTGTTTAAAAGGTGATCTGTGTTTTGCCGATTCCCCAGACTGCGTTAGATGAATGGACGTTTTGAAATAGGCGCTAGCATGCAGGTGTGCGCGCTGATTAAACAGTTCATATGTTCATCTGTAGAGGAGATGCGCACCTGAGATTCCACACATTCTCATTTCACTTTAGACTGCTCCATTATACCGATGACTGCGCTTTAAGGACATTCATAAAGGGTTGTAAGCAGATGGTATCTCAATCACCTGTTGAATCATTGAAGTTGCTAGGCTCTGGCACACTGAGGAGCCAGACTTAATTTTGTGGGTGGAAGTTCACGTTCATACGTTATTCCATAATGTAATGACGGCGGTACAATTACAACACATCACCTCAAGTCTTTCATTTTTAATTTTTTCCATTAATTAAACTTTGCTCTCTCTCTCTCTCTCTCTCTCTCTCTCTCTCTCTCTCTCTCTCTCTTTCTCTCTTTCTTTGCTCACCAGAAGCTCTCAAACCTCTCAGAAGACTTTCTGTAGGTAAAAATGGCACACTATATTGCACACAGATAGCACAACGTCCGTTCTAGAACCGTTTGGAAAAGGTCCTGTCTAATATTTGTAAAATGATTTCCATGCAGATGGTTCTAGGACCTGCCAGGAGAGGTTTTATGGGTAAAATTGATATGAGACAATATGAGTGAGGAAGGTTTTGGAACCTGAATTAGTTCCTTCGCATGGGGCTAACACAGCATCGTAGAAAAACGTTCTAGAATCTGTATCGGCAATCAGTTTAAGTGGAAATGGTCCACCATGTAAATGAAAAATAAGCTCTAGAACCTGTCGAAAATATGAGTGAAGAGGAAATAGAAGAGAAGAAGACAGAGACCATGTCAAGGAAGAAAGTTGTACGACCTGATAGGTAGTTTTGTCGGCGGGTCAAGCACAGTATACAAGTAAAGATGGTTCCTGTGGGTGGGGCCAGCGCGCTGTATAATAGAAATCAAGCGCTACAATTTGTATTCACAATGATAGTGGACGAAATTACACACATCTAAATGAAAAGCCTGTCCAGAGCCTGTCAGAAGCCTTGGTTTGAGTGGAGAACCTGTCAGAAGAGTCCCTATGGGTAAAGAGCAGATTCTACAAGGGAAGAAAGTTCTAGGATCTGTATTCAGGGTGCCTGTTTGTGGAACGAGGCAAAAGCTCATCTAATGGATGTATGACAATTACTAAGGTACAAGGTCGTCCGTGGCATTATTGTATACTAAAAGCAATGCCTCTTGAATCTAAATGCGCCCATAAATAAAGCAATAGCTTTATTAGGTTCGACCTAAATAAGGAACCTTGTGGTCATTTATATATTAGTGGTGATGCTCCCATTGATTCATTCTAACCCCGTTTGTCATTTCTGTTTGCCCACGTTCTAAGCGCACATAAAGTACATCATGTATCAGGGTCATCCCTGCACCCAGACGTATGCTTGTGCAGCAAAATGAGGGCAGAGGGAAAGTAATCCATGAATATTAATGAGAGAACCAGCTGTATTTGAAAACATGCAAATTCGAAAACCGTTTCAAGCCATGACATCACTTTGAGGAACAAAGATGGAGAGAAGGAAGAGGAAACGAGAAAGAAAGATGAGGTGGATCGCACAGCGCGGCCCAGAAATGGGAAACGCACACAAGTTTATTTTCATGGCTCCCCAAGTCGAACGTCATCAAACGGGAAAAAGATCCGAGTGTCACTCCCAGCGCTCAGCGGAAATCAGTCACGGAGGGGGGATTATGGAGAAAATATCTCCTGGAGATGAACTCCACCAGGGAAGAAATCCAGCCATGGAGGAGTCGGATTTACTCACTCTCTCCTCTGATACTCCCTCAGAGTGAAAACGTGTCAAACTTTTACCTTTTTTTTTTTTACTTTTGCTTTACTTGCTGACGTTGGTGGCCCGACAGTCAATGCTCTAGTCTACGCATGAGAAGGTTCTGAGTTCAAATCCCAGCTCTGCCCATCTGCCTCGCTTAGGCACAAAATAAAAAATAAGCCTGAGCTCTGATAATCGGTAGGTTGCTCTTGATAAAAGTGTGAGGATTTGGGATCTATTACACTCGCCATGGCAGCGTGGGTGGATTTGAGCAGTAATTTGCCATGTGTCTTGAAGGCAAACAATTCTGGAGAGTATACACTGAATACAAAAATGAATATACGAGTGCAGTGTTGTCGTATGACACGTCTCCCTCAGGCTCAGCTGTTGGGAAACTCTTCAATCATGGGCGTCTTCCATCATTGGGGATTTCGTCCTGTCATTGTAAGCAATTCTCTTCTTTTCCCTAATATTCCCTCTTCTGTTGGATGGATGGCAGAAAGCAGCGTGAGTGACCCCCTCTCAGTAGTCTGCACTTGTCTCAAATCAAGACTCCAGAAAATGTCTGGTTCAATTTGAGACACTGAGGTCCAAAACCAAATCCTGCCTGAAGTGAATGAGAAAACAGAAATTGCTGCTATTGACCATAACTATGCACATGGAGTATTTTCAACCTATCGACCCCACCAGCAAGAATGAGCAAGAAGAAGGATGATTTATTTATGATTTATTTGCTTATTCACTCATGCAAATCAGCCAAAACCACCTACTCCATAAGATTGTTTAGGTATGTTTACACATCAAACCATTCATCTCATGAACACAGGGTTTTCAAGCAGACCATTACCTAGAACTTCACACTCCTTCCACCTTCTTCCCACAGTGCATCCTGGTGCAATATTACCGTAGTTAAAATAATTATGTTTATTCTCCCATTACTCTTTTGCTTCCATTCCATTGCCATTGCTGGACACCAGCACCATTTTACTGGTCAGACCACAGTTGGTAGGTACTCAGCCCACAAGCCTGGTTCTTTTGAAGATGCTCCAACTCGGCCCTGTGACTGTTGCGATTGGTCACACATCCAACACAATGATCCCAACTACTAGAACTTATTTGTTATTCAGTCAGTGCAAGGTTTTTTTGATGTTAGATTTTGGGTTCATGGGTGAAAGAAAAGTTTGTTGGGTGGAATGATGAATTCATGGAGGCATTGATAGATAAATGGATGAATGGAGAACTGGCAAGATGGTGAAATGGAGCAAAGGTTTAATAATGAATAGATAGACATGTGGATGGGAGCGGTGATGGACAGATGGAGACATTAATAGCTATAAGAATGGGCAGATGAATGAATGGACAGATGGATAAAAGAAAGTACGAGTGCAAAGAAGGTTAAATGGTTGAACAGAGGGATGAACAGATGGATGAAACTGTGGATTTATTGATAAATAAATGAGTGATGGGTTGAAGAATAAACTAATGAAAGCCTATTTGGATATATGAGGGTTGGGTTAATATATGGGTGGGTGGATGGACAGGCGTTTACAGATGAATTGATGGGTTTATAACTGGACGGAGACAGGGATGGGTGAACGGATGGAACCGTCACTAATGCACAGACTGATTGAAGGCCAATGGAATGACGGATGGGTGGAAATATGGATATATTGATGAATAAATGGACACGTGGTTTGTTGGATGGATGGGTTAAAGGATGGTGGATGGAACTGTGGGATCGAAGGACAAAGAAACCCATAAATAAATGGATGGATGGATGGATGGATGGACATATAGATATTTTCAGTCTCAAGTGGATTGATAACAGGTAAATGGAAAACTGAATTAATGGATATATGGACAGAAGGACAGACGAACGGATAAGTGGATATATGGATAGATAAGACTGATTGATGGACAAACAAACCCCTAAGTGGGCTTGGTAATGGTTTGGTCTCAAGTGGTTTGGAAGTGTTTCTTCGTCCTGGTACCGGAGCCCCATTGGAGCATTGCACATTTGACATTTGACACCTGATCCAATTACTATGTTCATTAATAATTCCATTATTGGGTTGACTTGGGTGTGTTTAAAGCAGTAACGTGTTCAG
Organism: Parotocinclus haroldoi; assembly: GCA_034779995.1. Classification (NCBI taxonomy): domain Eukaryota; kingdom Metazoa; phylum Chordata; class Actinopteri; order Siluriformes; family Loricariidae; genus Parotocinclus; species Parotocinclus haroldoi. The sequence continues at coordinate 11,370 of JAUZST010036479.1, read as the reverse complement.
AAGGGGGCTTGGGAAACACTGCAGTACAGTAGATGAATTAATGGACAGAGAGGTGGATGGATAGGGGGGAAAAAAGGATTGAAAAGCGATGGTTGATTAACACATGCGTGAATAAACATGTGCATCTTTCAATGTGATTCACAGGAGTTTTGTGTACCTGGTTTGGTACGGTTCATTTGGTGCCTGACCATTTGTATAAACCTGCACAGTGAATCAGAGAGCAGTAACTTTGCTCCAGACTTTCTCACAAGTGACTGGGTTTAACATTGTGGATCTGTGTGCACGTGAGAGACGTCTGGCAGCAAAGAACTCCATCCAGCCTGGTGCATACTTCCACCTGATCTGCTCTACAGCAACGAAGAACACAGAAATGATTTACAGCATGTGCAGCCTGCCATTCAAACAACACTGTTAATGCAAGTTCAACTTTTAATGTCTATTTTCGAAACATTTTTGGACTGGTTTAATGCTGGCGGATTTATGAATCCCAGTGGCCTTGTTCTATTAAAAGATCCCGAGCTAAATTATTGATGCACCGGCACTTTGTTTAATCCCCAAATTGTCAGAGAAGATTTGGTTGAAAGAAATAGCCCAAAGGTCCATTAAGAGAAAAAAGGAAAGAACACTACATACTGTTATACAGCTCAATGAAAACTATTTTAATTTAGACCTGTTGAGATATAATAAATAGAAAGGAAACAAAAACCCACATAATTAACAGAATCACTCTCTTTTATTTCGGTGCAATTAGTTCTATTGCTGATGCTATTAAAACTATTAGCTGTTTATCCAAAAGTATTGCAGCACTTTAAAATGTAGCTACCAGCTATAGATTTACCACAGATGAACCATTTTGACAGTGCTGGTGCCCTTAAGCCAAAGGTGTCACTTCATTGCATGATTGGGTAGGAGTTGCTGTGGAGTCCAAACCTTCATACTCAGCCGTTACTCTATGATACAAGCATTTCATGTTCTGTGTCACTCTGGATACCATGGTGACTCCTTTTCAAACTGCATAGCATCCATCATAAGATCCACACTGAGAAGGTCCATTTAGAAACTGGACTTTATGAAAAAAGGGCATCCAAGCACACACGTTTCTGATTCAGACCATTTGATGATCAGAGAAATCCCAAAGTACTCAGAAGCTCCAGCAGGATATCTTCAGGTGGCAGATTCATAACAGTGACATCAGGAGAAAGGAAAGACCTTTCTGTTTGAACTTCTGAACAGACCTGGAGGTTTATGGAAATATGCCCTTTAAATATATGTATATGACACGTCCACAGTGTCCTCTGCGAAATCTTGACGGTGTCCAAACACCGCATTACGTACAGTACGTATATTTATAGCCCCGCTGTTCGGCTACAAAGCCAAATACGAATCAGCGCCTTTTCCATAATGGCTCTAATCGAACCACACTCTGTTCCTCATATCCCTCACGACACGAGCTTGGCTAGACTGGACCCACAGCACAAGATTAATGGAACACAAGTGTCAAGACTCTCCTCTGTACTGGGACCCAGGTGGTGGAATGAATTTCCACTCGATATCCGAATGACTCAAACGGTGAATAAAGACATGGCACTTATGTGAAGGCTGAAAAATAAGTACAAAAATGTAGTTGTTGGATTGTGTTGGATGGCAATGTCTAAAAAAGAAGAATGCATTGCACTTCTATAAGTCACTCTTCTAAATTCTGTAATAGTAAATGTACATCGTATGATATAGCAAATGTACTGGTATTGACTAAATAGTGAAGATACTTTAGTGCATTGGTTTATTCGTATCAACATTTAGATTTTCCATTATTTTACTATTAAAAGTGGATAAAGTCTTATCTCACTGTAAAGCTGATTTACTCAAGCCCTCATTACCCTGCTCTCTCTCTCTCTCTCTTTCTTTCTTTCTCTCTTACACACACACACACACACACACACAGCAGGGAGGGGTTACATCCTTAACAAGGTGCCAGACTATAACCGTACCAGTCAGCCCCACCCAGGCCCTCAGAAAAGGCTGGGTCTAGCAGACGCCCACCAAAAACCTCCGATTTTTCTATCCACTGTGGTCCCCACAATGATATATAAACGAGCCCCCCAAACACATATACACACACTCCCAAATGTCATACTGTAGTGTTTCATTAAATCGTAATGCCCTGTCAGAAAAAGATTCCCCGAAAGCCTCAGATATTAGAGCCCGGACCATTATAAATGCAGACGCTCACATTTTCTGAGAGTTCATTAAACACTCTCTGCTGGGTAGTGCATCTGCAAAAAAAAATACATAAAAAAACTGAAGAAAATGAGGAAGCAAATGCTTAGAATCTTAGTGAAAAATACACTGCTCGCAAAAATGAGGGCCTGTTTCATTTGGGGATATTTCATTTTAAAATAACGTGTGTATATTTGAGTAAATTAACCACGTAAACCATCAAAACCTTCTTTTTGTTTCCCCCAGTTTATTTTCTCTGGTTTGGTATTGCCGCACTGAGTACGTTCATATGCTATCCACTTAGTAATCTGATCGTGCAGAACTGCAGAAGGTGCAGAAAATCAGATCTTGGCTGCAATTTGATCAACAAGTTTGCATCCAGTTGATTAGTCAGATAATGGGAAAGCTCTGGGTTCGGCAACCTGGCCAATCATTTCACAGAAATATGTGGCATAAACGTCAGAGTATGATATTAAATGAAGAAATTAGGTTTCAGAGTCTCCACAAAGTGTTTGATAGACGTTTATGCAAACTTTAATTCTGTGACGCGTTTAATTCCGGGGTTGCCAGATCCACCAATAAAAATCACTAAAGCCAATGGAAAAAGAGGCCAAATTAAGACATAGTGCCTCCATCGTCTGTTCTGAATAATAGTTCTGTTACAACGACGTTTGGTTCTTCTCTAATAAAATGAATTCATGCATTTTCATATCCGCTTCTTCAAAATCAGCGTTGAACGGGATGCAGCGTAATTGGCAGCACAGGGCACAATGTATACACACCTCTAGACTGGGGAAATTTGAAGATGCCAGTTAACCCAGCGCATGTCTTTTGGGATGTTTCCGGAATCCGTAGTACATGGAGGAGCCGACATGGGGACAATGGGGACAATGTGCAAACTCCACACAAGCGAGTCCAGGCTGGTTTTTGAATCTCTGGAGCGATGAGGCGACGGGCACTAAGCATTGCATTACTGTGCCACCCAAAATAATATATAGCGCCTTATAAAATATTGAGAACATTTTTTCTGAATATGTTATAAAGGCCCAATGTAGGGATTCGAATAAAGACTTTTTTCTTCTACCACAGCCACTGAAATTCGTGTTTCACTTCCCAATTAAGTGTTCCTCCGTGGATTCCTCCTCTCTTTTTACTCTTATGCTTCACTATATTTCCACTTCAGTTCACCTGAATAGAGTTGATTCCCATAAGGTCCAAACAGAACTGACCCTGTACCTTATTATCATTGCTATTATTCGTACCAATGTAATTTAGGCTGAATATATTCTTTTACAGTGTGTGTTAAACGTTAAAATGTTATCTTACTCATTCTATCTTTGGCTTTGTTGTAATTTCTGGGCAGTAAAACTTTGATGAATTGGACAGAACAAAAAAAAGGGTGGTGAATTAGCATTCAGTCGCCAACTCTCTCCATGTATTATTAATTTTTTGTGCTTTAATGGGTTGTGAGTATAAGTTAATGAAGAAATTTCTCTCTCTCTCACACACACACACACACACACACTGCTACTCATGCTCCTTGTAATCAACTGACTCTTTCACAGGTTATGTTGGGTGTCTTGCCCAGTGCCAAGAGAAACCTGGCACTGACAAACCTGTGAGACACCTGAGAAGGCGTTACAAATGAAAGTGATACCCTTGCTTCTCCTGCTCTGGGCCACAGGTTAAGGTCTAAGTCTATAAAGTCTCTAAATAGACTTTTTTTATACATTGATCTTAAATAAGTAGTCCAGTCCCTCAAACGTGGGTGTTTTTTAGAATTTATATATAGAGAAGTACAATGAACAGAAATATTATATTCTGTTCTTGATACTTTTTTTATATAAATACTTAAAAAACACCCACGTTTCAGGGATTGGAATATTTATTTAAGATCAGTGTATTAAAAACTAACAAGACTTAATAAATCATTACCGCTTTAACATATTATTAATATACGTATTCAGGTTTGTTCCTTACGTTTGTCTCATAATGTACAATTTTATAGCTCCTTTTATGTCACAAAGCAAGTGTGTGTGTGTTGGTGCTCTGCTTTCTTTGTTAGCTTGAGGCTTTTGTTTTCCCGTCGCTGTTTCGCAGCACAGAAGAGAAACATTTGGTCAGTCAGAGGACAGATAATGAGAGCGAGGGGGAAGTGTTTTGAACAAAACCCTTGTTTTGACATATGCATTTTTTAGCTAACAGTAATTGGGTTTATTATTGCTCTATTTGCTCTATTTCTATTATCTTGTTAAGGATAATAAAGTGTCCTGGTATGTTATACAGGATCTCACAAAAGTTAAGTACACCCCTCCCATGTTTTGTAACTATTTTATGATGTCTTTTCATGGGACAACGCTGAAGATGTGACCCGTTGATACGATGTACAGCTTGTATGAAAGTGTAAATTTACTGTGCTCTCAAAATTACCTAGGCTTTACAAGGTTTGAGGTTGGAATGCGGAGCGGGTCTGTTAAATTTGGTGTTATTGCTCTCACACGCTCTCATACTGGTCATTGGAAGTTCAACATGGGACCTCGTGGCAAAGAACCCTCTGAGGATCTGAAAAAAAAGAGTTGTTGCTTTACATAAAGGTGACCTAGGTTATACGGAGATTATCAACACCTTTGAAGTGAGCTGCAGCACGGCGGCCAAGAACATACAGCGGTTTAACAGGGCAGGATCCACTCAGAACAGGCACATGCTCAGACTCCTCTCCAGAGGTTTGGTTTTGAAAATAAACATAGGAGTGCTGCCAGCATTGCTGCAGAGGTTAAAGGGGTGGGGAGGGTCAGCCTGTCCGTGCTTTAAAATATTAGATTAAGATGTTTTAACTGGTTGTACAGTTGGTCTGCCAGTCTGTTCTTTTTGTTCTTAGGCTGGTGTGGCTTCTCTCCTAGCCAGGATTAGCTGGTTCTGTCCAAAACCCCTCTACAATCAGTCAGCCAGCTGAATTGAGCCTGCTGCTCTAGTCTGTATGTTTGTTTGGAAGTCCATAGCAAACAGAACACAGTAGATGCGCAAGGTTCAAACGGAAAGTGGTGAAGTACAAAAGAAGAACGAGAACGAATTTGGCAGCCGGCTATGGATGGGGGGAAAAAGGGCAGAATAGGTTTAGGGCTACGCTGCGATGCGGAGCAAAAGCAACAGAAGCCAGACTTAGAAGTGGTGATCATTCAGTTTTACTTTGAATGTAGCAGGACGCCTCGTCTTGTCAAATCGAACACATGCAGTTTTCCTTCTCTTGTCTGATGGACCATTTGCAGTAAAGGGATGAAATTGTGTAAATGGAAGCCTAACAGTAGACTACGATATATCCAAAACTGTGGCTCTCAAACTTTCTCGAGATTTAGAGTTTTGCCATCTGTGTTGTATAACAGCAGGGGTTTTCTTCAACAATAACACTGCTCTGGGTGGCATCATTATCTACCACAGAGTTAAAAAGCCCAGGGAGGAAAAGCTGCGGAGAAAAGAGAAAGAGAAGAAGTGCAGTGTGTGATTCCCTCCGTGGTGTTGAGGCTTTGAAGAGAAACAGTTAACCCACAAGTGTGTGTGTGTGTGTGTGCGCGCGTGTGTGTGCACGCGCCTTGAGGTTCAGACCTGAACATGGTGGCTCAGCCTAACACTATACACAGAACTCTACCCTAATGGAGCGCCGTTCCTAAACAAGAGAACTCACCATATTGAAACGTCTCCTCATTTCATATCTGAGCATTATTCATGCTGTTTTGAGGCTTCCTTGTTTATGACTCATCATTTCTCCTTAGTTTAGTCCCTGCAGGATTGTTAGAAATTCGTATTAATCCTAATATGATGACAGCGGCTCTGGTGGCTCTGTGGTAAAAGCCAGCTGGTAAATCAGTTCTTTGGAGCCTTGTACCAAATTCTGGGTGGGGCTCGAGGGTCATTTACAGGCTCTTATGGGATCCTGTGGAGGACTAGCACACTGCCGTCTGTCCTCTGTCCAGTGGCAAACTGGTCAGGACACATATTCCCATAAATATATCACTTGCTACTTCATGACCATAATTGAGTTTGCATCAGTTGCTTCTTTTTGCAATCGCTTCATGTTCATTTAAAAAAATACACACATAAACATGAGCTTAAACTCAGATCTGTGTAAAAAGAGGCATTAGTGATCAATATTATTATTCAATTCATATTTTCCAAAAATATTCAGGCAGCTAATGAATAAAAGTAGGTCATGAGTGCAGCACACTGCAGCTTTGTGTGATTAAAAACGGTGGTTTTGTTAACCATTTAGTGTTAACTTGTTTTATAAGAATTCTAATAATTTTATTTCAATAGGTTTTTGGGTGCAGTGATTAGCATAGCGTTAGCATGTCCTCCCCGTGTCCCCGTGGCTTTACTCCGGGTGCTTGATGAATAACAAATCTGCTCACTAGCACGCCCACTCTTCCATAGAGAAGGACCTCGAAATATTTGATCATTCTGTGGCAGATATCATTTAAACAAAATAGTAAGAAATGCATCAATTAATTATTCATAAAATAAAGCTACATTTCAGTTGGCCATCAGTAATGAGCCAGTATGTGCATGAACATTCATTATATCAGCAATATATGCACAAGTTAATAAATCCTCCATGAGAGGAGAGAGAAGTGTGAGAAAAGAAACAATCATTAAAATGTGGAGAACTAAAGATTCACACATCTTATACGGCAAGAAAGTGATACTAAGTCACCAGAACGCTTTTCTTACGAGCCAAAAGTAATGTGTTTGTTTTTTTTTTTTTTATTCTTTGACTATCTATAAAAAGTTTTGGTCTCTTGTGTCTCTCGAAAACGGGGCTTTAATTAATGTTCCAACAATAAAACCGAGCCCATTATTCCGTCTGTTTTGCAAACGCTTGAAACGATGAATAGCTGTTTCCACAGATGTGAAGTTACACTAGTTAAAGTCCGAAGGGAACGGAAATCGACTTAGCATCCCTCCAGTCAAAATGCTTGGATGATGGAGGCTGATCTGGTTTAAAAACGGCCCGATCTGTCATGTAGAGGAGCACTGGGTTATAGTGGTGTATCTGTGTGTGGCGGCGCAGCGTGTGCGCTCAGGACCTGCTTCCACTTATAGTAGGTCAAACATTTATTAATCTTAGCGTGTAAATAAAGAAAAAGCGTATCCACGCGCCCTTTAAGTGTGTCTTTAAGTTAACACAAAACGTGTTGCATTATTCCCGAGGGTTTTGGAACTCTTATGGTGTCGCCCATGACTTAAAAAGGGCGCTCCGTTCCACCTGGCTTCCTGCCAGGATCCAGATTATATTTATTCAGCGCCCGTTTTTTTTTTCCGTTCCTCCTCCGGTCTCATCATTGTGTTTCGTCTTCTGTGTGCTTTGTGCTTTCTGCCTTGTTTACTCTCTGGATGTGACTTGTTTCATTATCGGGGTTTCTGTTCTGGTCTCTGCCCCTCCCTTCCTAGCCTGTTTGTATCTTTGTGCATCATTAGCCCTTTGCTGTTAGCATAGCTGCTTGTTTGTTCCCTCCTAGCCCATCTTGTTCTCCTGTGCTAGCCTTTTGAATGTCATTAGCGATAGCCCTTTGTTGTGAACGTTAACTGTGTTTCTCTTTATCTGTATATCCGGTGTTCGGATCGTTTGTGTTAAGCCTGACACTGCTTATAAACTTTCAACAAATGAGTCGACGCATCTGACAGTTCCCCTTAGTCATCCGTTAATATACTGTATATTGACCGCCTGTATAAACAGAGGCACGCGCCGCTTAATGAGCACGCCTTTTTATGCTACTGTCAAAATAAAGGGTATTTTCACAAGAATATCGCATGCATAAGGTACAGAAATGTGGGGACTGTGGTGACCTAGTGGTTAAGGTAAGGACTGTGGACCATAAGATGCACAAGGTCCAAAGTTCAGTTCCCATCTCTGACAAGCTGCCACAGTTGGGTCCCTGAGCAAGGCCCTTAACCCACCATTGGATTGTAGGACTTAATGACATAAATGTAAATGTAGTTTGGGTGAAACCATTTCGGTCAAAGCTTAGGGACTGTTGTAGCCTAGCAGTTAAGGTACTGGCCTCTGGTCCTGATGGTCCAGGGTTCAAATCCCCCCTCAGCGAAGCTGCCACAGTTGGGTCCTTAAACAAGGCCCTTAACCCACCGTTGCTTGGATTGTAAGACCTTATGAATTGTAAGTCGCTCTGGATAAGGCCAGAGATTTTGGAGTGCCCAGAGTAACCCACAGTCCAAGGTCGGGATGGAACGGGGGATTTAGGAGCCGTGCTACCCCAAAATAAATCTACAAATAATGAAAATAAATAGTGTGAAAGTGGTACCGCTCACAAAAATGAGGGAATATTTTAAAGTGAAATCCCATGAGGAGGTTTTGTGATTTTTTTTCTGAGCAGTGCATATAGAAAGAAAACATAAATAAATTGAGTTTAAGTACACATGCTTTTTTAATTGTAATTTTTATCCCCTGTTTACAGTCTCAGTGCCTGAAGCTAAAAGACAGAATTTTATTTTCTGTTATAATTGTTACGGGCGCAGTCGTTAATGCGAACAGACAGACGGTAATTAAACAGAGCTTACATGTAAAGCCCTTGAAGACGTGATCCAGTTACAAAAAACACACGTTGTTTCAAAACATCATAAGCCAAGGTGTCTTTGCAAAAGTTTTGTCACTTACCAGTCACATTCTTGGGTCGTGGGTCAGCCAGTGCCTACCCGGCAACTCTGGGTGCAAGGACAGGAACAACCCTAGATGGGACACCAAGCCACACACATAGTCACACACTAAGGGCCACTTTAGAGACACTAATTAATTTAACACGCACGTCTTTGGATGGTGGGAGGAAACCGGAGTACCCAGAGTAAACCCATGCAGACACAGGGAGGACCTGGGCCCCTGGTCCTGGGATTGAACCCGGGACCTTCTAGCTGTGAGGCAGCGGTGCTCCCCACCGCGTTACCGTTTTGCCCCCTACCAGTCACATATTTTCTTATTTTTTTGTCTCTAACTGATTTGAATTAAATGAAGTTATGCGCCATTTTATGCTTCGTATTCACTTCTTTGAAATCAAAAGAGACATTATCATCGTCTTTTTCGGCCATTCTGCAAGGGGGCATAATACCTTCTCGTACAGATTTTATTTACACTGCTCACAGAAATTAGGAGGGATCCATGTTTGATCAAACCCCCTGGGCACCTTTTGAGTGCGGCTGCAGCAGGGCGCTTTCCTTATTCTGGTCTTCCCAGTATTCCCACTCGCACGACATTTGATATAAAGCAGACAATCCAGTGACAAAACCCCTGCCAAAAGAATCCAGCCCATTTAAGAAACACCATAAATAAAACTAATAATAGGACTTTACAGGACTATGATGTCATTATCCGTCCCAGGACATAAAACAGAGTCGAAAGTATAAGGTCATTAGTGTCTTTTTTTGATGTTTTTATTCCATTATAAATGAGATATGAGATCATGAACAGTTGTGCCTTCAAAACCATTGTGACCATCAATACTTCATCACTCAGTGGAATCACTCAGTGGCTCCTGATATCACTGGAAAGGTCGAATGGCCGAGCCTATCCTGTTCTGGTTGGACAGAATTAGGCACAAGGCATCACACTCACTTCTTGGGGCAATTTCTGTAAATAGCATTGTGTCTATTTACAGTGAACCTGGAAGAGTTGTGGAGAGAACCTGCAAAACACGGGGCGGAATGATGTTCGAACATCAGTGCTGTAGCATTAGAGTGTCACACAGCGCCCTCTATTAGGCACTTTTATTGATGCAGGGCTTAGTTAGTTTACGTCTGAACCTTTTTCATGCCAAAGCTCCACCCTGTTTCTCTGTCTGATAGCCATATGACGGACGTCCTTGACTACCTAACTTCCTCCATCATCTCTAATGGAAACTCCTGTGCAAAAGAACGGAATCACTCCACGCTCAAGATTTCCCATAACAATCACTACGATCAGTATCCATTATTTATATCGGGGAAATACCTATCTGGTTTCTATACGCTTCAAATAGTCCTACTTTCAGTGATCTCAGTGTAATTTGGGGGAGCAGGGGGCTCGTTTCTCACAAACAGGTGTGACATTAAAGTGCAATTTTAACATTTCAATATAAAAATTCATTTCCTCAAGCATATACTGTGTTCCAATCTCCCCCAAAGTGGTGTCAGATCGCACAGAAGAAACAAGCAATAAGGTCTATGGAAAAAAAAAACCCTGAAAAGAAGCAATATCTCTTACATTAAGCAAGACCTGGCAACCGTGTTCGACCTTGCTGACCTCTTTAGGCAAAGCTCCGTGCTCTGTTTGGTTTCGTTTGCATGCATGCGCAGACAGAAGTGGAAAAAAATGTCAATCAGAGTAAGGATAAACGGATCTCTTTAACAGATTTTACGTTTGATTATCGTCAGATTATTAATCGCATGTAAACACACTCACACTCTCAAGAAGGATTGGGCTCAAGCTCACTTTTAGACCTTTAGACCCAGACTAACTTCTTGTGGGTTTAAAGCGTATGCAAGACATTGGGAGGAACAAATGGTTAAAACGAAGCCAAGATTAAAGTGAGTGCACTTATTTCTAACGTTTGCTCTTTTATCTCATTTTTAGCAGTGATTAAAAAAGGGTTTTTTTTTTCGTTGCCTCTTAACGATTATAACTGACTCCTCTTCATCTTTCGTTTAGTTTTTTTTTTTAATTTTATATATTTTTTAAATCAATATTGTGCTTGTTAATGTGTTTTGCGTAACAGTAGCTGTAAGAGTACTAATGACAGGATTAATTACTGACGGAGAAGAAGTGGCATGCTGCTGAGCTCGTAGAGGAACGGCTGAACACGCACCTGTCTCCTCCAGAGATCCTCATTAAAACTAGCTGTTCGAGCAGTAAACACGCACACGCGTGCGCACACACACACACACACACGCACGCACACGCACTCACACACACACACGGTTAATTTCAGAGTGGAGCTTCAGAGGATACTGTGTCTTGTGTCGTATGTATTTATCCTGAGCTTGACAGATGGTAAGACTTCTTTAGCATCTCCACCGTGTCAGCAGTTTCTCTGATGCTCAGAGCCCAACACACACACACACACACACACACACACACACACACACACACACACACACACACACACACACACACACACA
>JAUZST010036468.1:0-27795 GCA_034779995.1 Parotocinclus haroldoi | reverse complement strand
TGGAAGCACTGGGACCAGAGCCTATCCTGTAAGTATTGGGAACATAACCTATACTGGAAGCACTGGGACCAGAGCCTGTCCAATAAGTATTGGGAGCATAACCTATAATGGAAGCACTGGGACCAGAGCCTATCCTGTAAGTATTGGGAACATAACCTATACTGGAAGCACTGGGACCAGAGCCTATCCTGTAAGTATTGGGAACAGATCCTATCCTGATACCGGGTCCAGGACCTGTCCTCCAAGCACTGGAACAATAGTCTATTTTGACTTTTTTTTTTTTTGAGCTCACAACATCCTGGTTGCTGGTCCCACCCAAATGTACCGGCCAGAAGATGTGCGCTATATGCAGTGGCAAGGCAACATGTCCACCTTAACTGGTTCTCGGTTTCTAAAGGCTAACCACCTTGCTGCCAGGTCGCTGGGCTTGATCCAGTTCACTGCAACTGCCTGTCAGCTTCAGAGTGATCACTGACCTCAGAGCACCAGCTTCAATAAGACATCATCGGGGCAGTTTGCAGATTCAGTAGCGCCGCGGCCTTCCCATTACACAGTTACGCTGGCCACACCAAAAGTGTCTGTTCCCCATTGACCAGCTATCATGCACAATTATGCTAAACGAATCAATCAGATATCGAGAACCAACGCTCCAGTTAGGACCTAATTGATGACTTTAGCTCCTGGAATGAAGCATGCGCTCGTGTCCCGATGGTCTTTCAATCGCTCGCTGGAATTAGACGATGGCGTCTCATGAGTTACCTGACTGACAGCCAGGCATTTCGAGCAGCTCCAGAACGAACAGTGAGCCACTTTCGAAACACGGAGCTTCAAATACAGACCCTCCGGCCGTCCAGGATGCGACTGCTCTCCAGTGGTTTCCCTGAAAAGCAAGAGCGTCCAGAGATCGACGCCACTTCCGCGGCATCTATTGCATTCAAGCAGGGAGCTCGCAGCTCCTGTTATTTTCGAACGAACCTCTGATCTTCTGGGCAGCTTGTCAGCACATGTCAGCTCCGGACCTCCCACGGTGGAAAGTGCTGGCTTATAAATGCTGCATTTGCAATCCAAACTACAGCAGCGTGGGCACACGGCGGGTCCGTCGCGTGGTGTTTTCGCAGTAGCAGGAGGATCAGAACATGGCAAGCTCTGCATGAAATACGTCTTCACGTTTCGTCCTTTCATACCGAACACAACGTGCAACTGTTATCAGTGTTACGGAAATGACAAGGCTTAGCATGCTCACGCTCGACATGTTTACGTGTCGTAAAACGAACAGCCGCTTGCGAGCCGACTCACTAAAAGGACTCGAATCCTATCGATGTTGCGGATCCCGCGCAGAGACCTTCCCTGATTTGGGTTATGTTAGGAAGAATACGAAGGCTTGCGTGCTGTTATGGTAAAGATAATAATATGGCTGCGAGTCCATTCTTCGAGTCCAGGTAATGGGAATCGACTCTGTGGTCCCGCGTAACGGACTCGATTCCCGAAGAATGCAGGTGCAACTGGATCACCTCCCTTTGGTGTTGCTTGGGCATTTCTGTTCATCACGCCAACTCGAGGAGAAGGTTCCAGGGTTAGCAGGGCTGGGTTTGGTTTTAGTACCTAGAAGACTCATAATGACTTCATGAACACAGCTAGCTCTGCCTGCTACATAATGCCTTTTCCGGTGAGCACTAGAAATGAAGCTCCACCTTGATCTCCAAGTTGGTTTCCACCGTTCAGAACCGGTTTCTTGACGTGATAAAACCAGTACCGCATCACATGCTGGTCTAAGTCGAATACAGCCTTGGAGCCGTTGCTCTGGGAACCTGTACCGCGCCACCGTTGCGCTCCTCCGAGGGATTATTTGGCGCTATCCGCGGCTGAAGGGGATTGGTTGAGCGCAGACCTGATGCCCAACGAGGCTGGGGGCTTCCACTGTATATAAATGCGGCAGCGGCGCGCGGACTCCAGCTCTGCGTCACTCGTGCCAGGGAAGCTCATCGTGTCCCCTCATCAGTTTTACACCATGAGTGAGGTGAGCTCTGCACTTTACCAGCTTTTTGAGACTCTAGTGCGTTATTTTAGGGATATCGCAAAAAAAAAGAGAGCGGTTTTTACCGAGCTCGTGAATGCGCGCGTTTGGTTTCGGTGTGGGAAGGACAAAAAAAAAAATATTTGAAACGCACACAAAACAAGGACTCTTTGGTTCCTGGTGCTTTTGTGATGCTCTGTAATGGCTTTCACAGCCCGGTGCGGTGTGAACATTTCTGCGCGACTGCCTCGCGCTGAGAAGGTGCGCGTTTAGGTTGTGGTTTCTCGCTGCTTTCGTCCGCGTAGTTGTGAAATCCGCACATCTGTACCGACCCTGCACTTCAGCCCGTTTGCATGGAAACGAGAACACTTCGGTTTTGCTTAGATAACCACACAACAAGTCCATGGTTGCATGCTACAGCCATTAAAAGAGGGCTAAGTAGATTAAGTAGATCAGATCAGATCAGACCGGTGGATCCGATTGGCACAGATGCCTTTAAGAAAAGAAAGGATAGAGGTAATATTATAAGCAGGAATCCCCTGGTCCAGGACTGGAAGGAGCCCTGGTGTGCCTAGGCGTGGGGTTTCAGAGTTATGTTTGCTTTTGCTCAAAGAAATTGAACATCGGTTGATTTTGTTGTTTTTTTTTTGGTGGGGAAAAAACTGGAAAGCTGAAGCCCCCTCAGGATTGAGATTGGCTTTTCCAACCAAAGGGCATTAAAACTTGAACGAGCTTCACCTAAAGGATCACGCATCGACTTACTGGGTTGCACAAACGATTCAGTGTGCTATGTCCAGCCAAACCGTTTTTGGTCATCACACTGCGAGGCAAAAAAATCGTTTCAATTCCAAGTCCAGCGTCGTGGCCAGGTGGGAAAATATCACGTGCATCGAGGGGTTGCTCTAAAAGAGTGGACTCGCTGAGTGGGCTCAGTACGCCGTGTTGGTGCCGTGGGGTAAAATTTGGCATGTTCTTCATTGTTCTTGCCTTCAAAAATGGATTCTTTCTGAACTCTAGTTGCTCGTGAGTGCGTGACGTGACGCTGAGAAGGACTGGCACGGGGCAAGGGTGCATTTATGCCAGTTTACGCTCCGACCCATCACCTTACCAGCCTTTTCGGCACGAACGAATAACAGAGCAGGATGTAAATGATGCCAGAGAAGAAGAAGGTCTTTCAGTATTATCCGGGCGAGATTAGATCGCTGTGTTGCACCATTTTATATATATATATATATATATATATACATAAGCATTATGTTTGGGGAGGGTTGATGAGCGGGCGCCTAAACTGTTAAGCTGCACCCTGGATGGCATCCTAATTCATCAGAAGGCCTGGCAGGTGGCAGCCAATCCCAACACTGCTGGGACTCGAATCTGGGTCGTTGAGGTGCTTGGCAAGCCAACTGTACCACCCGGACACCATCCGCCATTCACGCGGAATGAAGAACCTGATGAATCCTCTGCTGTTGCTAAACGTGAGCATGCACAAGTGGGTCAGGAGACCTCCGTCTGCAGCTCAGCAGTGCCCGTTGCTAGCCTTTCAGACAAACGTCGTTCTGATTTAGCGTAACGATGAGCCGTATCGTCTTGTGTGACAGCGGCTCTCATTGCGTTTTTGAAGCATCACAGCACACGCGGAAGCAAACAGGAGCGGATTAGCTCACCATAGGGCGTGTAAGGGAGCAAGGGAGTAGCAATAGGGTTAATCAGAGGTGGCTCCGGTCGCGTTCCTGAAGGCTTTGTTCACTTTCTGACCCCGAGCGACCGAAAATATCGTTGGGCCGCACGATGGGCGAAGAGGGTCTTGGCGCCGTTCCGCAGCTCGGCTGTGCAAACGTTTTTCGAAACGGGTGATCCTTCTGGAGAAGATAAGTGACAAACAAACACTATGGCCAGGAGGAAACGATTTAGTGAGCCAAGAAACGGAAGGTGGAAAATCACATCCGCAATTAATGGGAATGAACCGAAAACCACCAAAACCACACCACTAAACTCAGAAACACACGGGGACTTGGGGAAGAAAAACGAAGCAGCCTGATGAACTTGAGTCCATGAGCCTAGGCATTTGGGAGCACAACTTGTGGTTATCCCGATCCCCGGACTTAAACCACATCGAATCCTTCGGAGGAGAAAGAAGGAGCATCAACAACAAAGGGTCAAGCTGTGGAGGATCTGAAAGAGGTTTTGCGTTGAGGAGAGTCTCAGATTCCTTCGACTGCATCTCCAATCTCAGGACTCGGGGCTGTTCGACCCCGCTGCAGGGTCCAAACACGGAATGTAATTTAGCCTGACAGTCGGCTTTTGTAGCTCATGGTCCGGAGGTCATGTTCTGTTCCTGCCACATGAGCGAAGCAGAAATATGGGGGCAGAAATACAGAAACAGAACGGGGCTACACGTCTCTCACAGTTCAGTGACGCCGGTCCGCCTTTGGACCCTGGAGCCTTCCGTCGTTTTTTTTCAGTTAGCTCGGGCGATAACGATCTACAGCGCTGGCTCTGACAGACGCCGTCAGCAGAGAGAATCTCCGGAAGCGTCAGCAGTAATCCCTGCTGCCACACGCCTGGTAATCAGCAGAAAGGGATTTCTCCGGCACATCTGTCCGTATCAGCAGAAGAACAGAAGCTGGACCCATCGCTACCGAGTGGGCAGAGAGGATCAGCCGTACTGACGACCGTGAAAGATCGGCTGCGAATCGAAATCAGCAGATTAGAAAGACGCCGATCCAATCACGCCCCGGGAAAGTGTGACAGCGCTAATGGGCCTTGAAGGAAAGACCAAGATAATTAAAGCCTGTGCGTGAAGAGACGGCGACCAAGTTTTAATTAAGTTCTGGAATGAATGCCTTTCAGTGTGGATCAGTGAATCTCTTTCTAATCGATCACTGTTTGAATCAGTGAATCTCTTTACCAGCGGATCACTGTTTGAATCAGTGAATCTCTATAGTGGATCAGTGTTTGAATCAGTGAATCTCTATAGTGGATCAGTGTTTGAATTAGTGAATCGCTTTAGTGGATCACTGTTTGAATCAGTGAATCTCTTTCTAATGGATCACTGTTTGAATCAGTAAATCTCTTTAGTGGATCACTGTTTGAATCAGTGAATCTCTTTCTAATGGATCACTGTTTGAATCAGTGAATCTCTTTCTAATGGATCAGTGTTTGAATCAGTGAATCTCTTTCTAATGGATCACTGTTTGAATCAGTGAATCTCTTTCTAATGGATCACTGTTTGAATCAGTGAATCTCTATAGTGGATCACTGTTTGAATCAGTGAATCTCTTTTCCAGCAGATCACTGTTTGAATCAGTGAATCTCTTTAGTGGATCAGTGTTTGAATCAGTGAATCTCTATAGTGGATCACTGTTTGAATCAGTGAATCTCTTTTCCAGTGGATCACTGTTTGAATCAGTGAATCTCTCTGTCTTTTCTCATGTCGATGTAAGGGTTGGGTAAAGGACAGCGCAGAACTTAATCCCGAACTTAAAATATCCTGTTATGAGTCAGATCCTGGGCGTTTGAGTAACATTTTTCAAATGAGACAAAAGAATCACCTGGGAGGAAATCTAGTGGTTGATCACTACGCTTCCTGACTCACACGATTCTTGTTAAATGAAGCGTGTGAGCCATCAAAACGTTATCAGGCCGTCGTTAGAACGAGCCCTGGAGCACAGAGGAGCTCGGTGTGATGGTGGGAGGCCTGGAGGGATGAAGAGGATAACTGCTGGACGTACTGATCCTTCCCCAGCTCCTACCTGAGAACATAAGCACGCCCTGTTAGAACCTGACACGTGCTCTGCCTTCACGTGTCGAGGGAAAGCGAGCGCATCAAAGTGAGAGCCGTCCCCTCCGAAATGCGGTCGCTGCAAGATATTAATGAAGGCACCCTTTTTTTTTTTCTTTTTTTTTTTTTGAAGCGTTCGTTTTGGCTCGAGCTAGCTCGCGAGGACAAACCGGTGTTCTGCTTATCGGCAAAATGAAAATACAAAACAAACGCAGCATGAACTATTCAGAATCAACAAGCGCCAGTCTCACTGTCTCCCTCCATTCCCTGCTGCTGTATCTCACCTGTATCGCTGGAGAAGATGATCAGCTGAATCACCATCAGAATCGATGAAAGGCAAACGATTCCCAACCCGAGCCGAGCACGAAGGTTATGACCAACGTCAGGTGCCGGGTGTCGACGACGGCCTTGAACCAGCGCAACAGAACTCTCAGCGAACCTTTAGGGGAACGATTCTGCAACAAAAGTGCCTTGGGATGGAAAAGAAAAGCCACAGATGGCAAGGCGGCAAGAAGCTGCCGCGGCACGGTGCCCAGTTTCTTACTGCCGCGTCCCTTTTCCACCTCACGTCTCCCGCTAATTTATTGAATCCCTTATTATACGTGAGCGAAATAAATGACGAGGAACGAGCCGAGTGCGCTGGGGCGCTCCGCCGCTTGCCGGGATTGATTGGGATAACTGATAGGGGATATCGCAAGGAATCCGATTAGCAGGAGAAAGGAACCATTTGGTCGCAAGGAATCGTGAAGGCAGTCAGGGTAGCCATCCAATGCCATGGATCCACGAGCAGAGGCGGGAGTTTAAGAGCGCGAGTGCTCTCTTGCCTTTTACAAGCACAAAAGTATCGCGCCTCCGTGCGTATTTATTTGTAACTTACAGCATATAGGTGAGTAACACGTCGCTTACATTCTCCGTTCTCGTCGTGGCTTCACAGATACCGATTAATAATTAAATCGGGATAAAACATAACCCGGCGTTTCCCCAGTCGATACGGGCGAAACCAGGAAAGCTCTTAATGAAGGGCTGGCATTTTATCGCGTGCGTTTCTTTGTTTGTTTTTATCGCGGACGTGCTGCTGTTGATGCACGATGCTGGCCTGCATCGACAAACCGGTTTCCGTCATTAATCCGTGCCATCTGTTATCCGCCCAACGTGCCGCTTCGTCTTAGTGTGAGCAGGAGGTCCGATTTGATGCTGCTGCATTCTTCCATGGCCTAGTTGAGAGTCTCCCTTTTAAATAGTTAATAGGCGTTGCGTGCAGCATGGAAGCCCTCTGGAGCAGTGGAGGGCCCGAAAATAGCTCCACAAGCCATTTGCAGCAAACATTATTTATTCATCGAATCCTTCACTCCGGGACTGGGACGTGTTTCGGATCCATTTTCAGCGTGCCGGTAAGGGGCGTTTGCTGACTTTGTTGACGTTTTATCAGATCGCGATTCAGTCCCAGATTGCAGAACCCTGCTCGGGTTTCAGTCAGCGCTGCGTTCTATGAATTCTGAGGACGCCGAGGGCTGGAATAAAGCTGTTACCTACGCGCCAGCTTACGGCGACTCGGTGCTGTTCTGGCTGTGGCGCGCGAACGTACTCCCATCCTACGCAGAGAGCATAACGTTAGAGATGAAAACCCCAAAACGGCTCGTTATTTTCTGCGCCTATAAAGTCTTATCAGCATAATGTGGCAGGCTCCCTTTTTTTAATCTTCTCTCCGTTCGGGCCCGTTCGCACAGAGTACGTTTTTTATGTTTAAATTCTTGTCCAGACACAGTTTTGCGAAAACTCCCTGCCTGCCTGTGGCTTCTTGAGTTTCCCTTTTTTTTTTTTTAACCTCGTCGGCTTAAGAAAACAAAGAAAGCACGACTTAAAATTAGTGCAGGGAAGTCTAGTTCCATCCCGTCACCGTGGGCTTTAGCACCGTCCTTCTCCAGCCTCTTCAGCTTCATAACACCACATGTTATCCGTTTTTAGAGCCGGTTTGGTGCTCATTTTAGAAACCCATTATACCAAGCCCTGCTACTAGCAGGATGAGCTGTTCTGCCCGGCAACCCGAGCTCTGATCGGTCAGCCTAAAACTTTACACGGAAATGGAGTGAAAGCCAAAGTCCAATGTTTAGAATTTTACATGATCTTAAAACGCTAATCGTAAAAGGAGCAAGCCTAGGGCGACAGTGGCAAGGAAAATCCCTGCAGGTAGAAGGAAGAAACCTTGGACTCAAAAAGGGACCCGACCTAATCGGGTGGTCAAGCACCACTCTGCCATTTTACCATCTAAAATCGAGGACATCACAGCATATATCGGAAGACGGACGGTTTGTTTGTCTGTCCTGCTGCATTTCGGGATTGGCAGTAAATTGCCCAGAGCACAGGTCTGACGAGAGGACGTTCTCCTGCAGTCACCTGTGCGTTGTGCTGATGAAGGCTTTCCCACTGCACTTTTATTAATCGACTTCTTTGGAACAGGATGTGCTGGATTTTCCCCTCGCTCAGCTCTCGCAGCATTTAATGGCTCACTCTCTCTCTCTCTCTCTCTCTCTGTCTCCCTTTTTGTTCTAAGGTGGATGTTAACGAACCGAATGCACAGCTTGACCTTTGTTATATTCAGCAAACGATCCGTGAGAGATGGCCTAAGAGTAAGAAGGTCGTTGGCCAGACGTAAAACGGTCCGAGTGACGTCCGATTGATACGTAATTCGCCAGGGATTAAAACGTCGCTTTCGTTTGGCGCGTCGGCGGCCAGATCGGCGTAACGCGCCCGTGATTTCGCCCGAGTTCTTTTTGGCTTTGTGGTGATCGGCAGCGGTCACAATGGCGCATTATCGTGGTGCCTCTTAGCTCAGTTCTCCCGTGCCCTGGGCTGGATTGTGTCTCGATCCCGTCGGATCGATCCCGTCCTGCTGCGTGCCAGTGCTGCATCGGGCCTCGCGCCCAAGTCCCGTTCCATTCATAAGGGATCTGCTTGGGTTTCACCAACCACCAAGCCCTCGATGAGGACATTAACGTGAGGGAATTTAGCTGGAAGCATCTCTACAGTCCGGGCTTCCGTCTCTGCTCAGAAACGGCAAGCTTCTGCACCGATGAGATCTCCCTCCTCTGCACAGAACGGGGAGTTTTCTTCTCTTGTCGTCCATTAAGCTGAGCGTGGGAGGAAGAGATCGTGTTGCGCCTGCGTGTGTGTGCAAAACGTGCTGTTCCGAAACCCGAAAGAAACCTCGCACTGGATTTCTCCTGGATTCCCTCCGAGCCATTTCATAGCTCATGGACAGTCTAATCCCTATAAACGGCCTTATATACTAGCAGGGTGTCTAATTTACTCCGTCGTGCTCTGTTCGTCCCCTTTACTGTGCTCTCTGAACGGGGCCAGGCACAGCAGTGCTGCTGGAGTTTCCAAACCCTGGTCCCTCGCTGTGCGCTCTCTTAGGCACGTCTACCTTGAATTTGAGTTGTCTAGGCCCTGTTTTAATCATCCGTCCTCATATTTTAGCAGCGCTCACAGGATGCTGGTGGCTGGAAGTTTCAGTGTGTAACTGTAGATCCACAGTCCTTGTAGATGGATCCTGTAGATCCTCCCATGAGGTGAGTAGAACTAATAAAGCGCATGACGGGTGTAGAAACAAGGTGCTGTACCTAGTAGCCTGTATGGGCGTGCGTACAGGGCACTACAGAGAAGGAGAAGGTTTTTTTTCCCCTTTATCTTTCGCCTTTGGATGTGGGTGGATCCTAGGAGATGATACCAATACGTAAGTATCTGCTTTGCATCGAGAGCTGTTATATATCTGCCCCTTTATTCACTTCGCATGTCGGCATAGACCGAAAGGTGTTACTACGACTCCAGATGGACTTCATGCCACACAGTAGCAGTTAATTAACCACAGGAGATTGTGCTGTGCGTTTTGTCCCCGCATGCTCATACTTAAGAGGAAGAAAAGTGTCGGCAGCCGCGCTTATCGCAAAGCGGGAGCAGATGGAACCAGCTCATGGAGTGTGATTTTTTTTTCCTCGCGCTCACGCACTTCCTCTTCTCCATCCCTCCTTTCGCTGCAGAGCACCAAAGCCGCAGAAGATTCATTATTCCCGGGACGCGGCACGGCATGCCGAGCCTCTCCCGTGTCGTCCTCCTCCTTACAGGCTGGTTAATAAGATCCATTTGCACACCCCTCTGCTCAGATCAGGTTTTCGCGGACTTTCAAAAGTGCGCGACTTCTGCGGAGGCTGCTGATTCACCGCCGGGGGGACCCAGAGGTCACGGTGTAAGCCCGCCTGGGTCACGATCCGGTGACAGAGGATACCACTTAGGTGACCCTTCAGGTGCCGTCCTGAGAGCGGCGCAGTGGCTGCTTTACAGTGGACAGTGCTGTGCGAAAGTCTTAGGCCACTGTTAGATTTGCTGTGCGCTCGTGGGTCTGCAGCATTGGTTGCCGTCGTTTGAAATTGAGTCGGATCTTATCAGGCGCTCGCTTGCCTGTACGGGGCACAGAACGTTTCTCTTGCCTTGAAAGAAAGACGCACGTAAATCAACGAGCTCTTTTCGTTTCTGTCTTACAGAGACCAGGATCCGGAGCGGCGACCGGCAACAGCAAACCCTCGGGGGCTGAAGGTACGGACCTCGTGACGCTTTAATCTGCAGCTGATTCATATCTGGGTCTCGCTGATGGATGGATGCGTATCTGAATCAGCTCGTCTGGGAGAAGCTGTGCTCGTCAATCTGTTTTACTGGCCTCCCCTGCTAGACCGGGGTGTGGTGTGTGTGTGTGTGTGTGTGTGGGGGGGGGGTTTGATCGATGGGCCGGAGAAGCCGAATTTCATTTCTGCACTGCACCCTGTGGAAACATTGGGTCCCGGGGATCCAGCAGTGCGTCGACTCTGTGTTTGCTGATCAGAGTCCGTTCGAGCAGAGCGTGGAGACGAGCGGGGATACGACGTGAAATGTTCTGATCCTATCGACAAATTCGCGACTAAACTGGTTTAGGATTCAATCGTTTTGATGAGGGTTGTGCTTACAGGATAGTAAAACACTAGCGTTCCGAAACTGTAGCGCTTATCGTGGTTAAAAAAAAAAAGAAGATACAAACGGAAAGCTCATTAAAACTAATTTTTTTTTCGGCGGCAGTGCCAGGGGAAAACCCCAATAAAACCTAAATACAGGGACAAAACAGAGAATCTAATAAATAAAAAAAGAGAGATTGTCCTTATTATATAAATAATGCATCAAAATGGAGGTTATCGTAAATAAAACAGTGATTATTCTAAAACAAAGACCCTCCTTAGAGGCTTTATTTAGACACTCGCTGACCACTTTATTACGTAACTCTCTCTAATGAGCCAGTCACATGACTTCTGTGGGGTTAAAACGTGTCACTAAATTGCTCCCGGTTAATGAGCGAATGGCTAAAAGTGACGCCTGATCCTAACCTGACCTTTATCTTAAATCTATGCTGTTATTTATTTTGAATTGTATCACTAATTTAAATTTCGTTGTTGATTTAAAGTGTATTATTTAATGTCACTGTTACTATATCCTCATTGTTAGGATATAGTATACTTTTTGAGTCTTGGTTCCTCCCAAGGTTTCCTCCTTCTACACTCAGGGATTTTCCCTTGCCACCGTCGCCCTGGGCTTGCTCCATTTGGGACTGGCCTTTTAAGATCATATAAGATCGTGAAGCTGCTTTGAGACGATGCGCCGTCATAAAAAGCGCTCTGGAAATCAAACTTTGTTGTTAAGGCGATTTGTAAGGTGGCTCAAATCTGCGATTTCCACAGATGCAGCCAAGAAGGACGCCCCTCCCGAGGACTTTGACATCGACATGGACGCCCCCGAGACGGAGAAGGCCGCCGTTGCCATCCAGTCGCACTTCAGAAAGTACCAGAAGAAGAAGCAAGACCCGAAGTCCTAGGCCGGGCCGTGGGCGCGGAGAAGCTCCCGAAGCTGTTTGCATGTTTTAATAAAGCGCACCATCGTGGACTCGGTGGTGGGATTCGTGGGTGGGAGTTTTACTGGGAAGTCAAGCGCATCGTTAGCTCGTCTTTCACCGCCGTCCATCTGGAATAATCTAATTTCACCCCACCCCGTCTGCTAATCGTTAGATCATTTGCTGACTTGCGCACCCGTTCCCTGCTGTTGTTTTGTTTACCAGTGACGCATGACATTCGGCATACGGTGAACCTTTACCTTATATTTCAATCCAGGACTCTGTTTTGATGAAAATGTACTTTGGGTACAAACAGATCAATTCCCGACTGATGTGTCTGATGAATCCCTTGGCTTTTATAACCGTCTCGTTTTGATCACGCATTCTTGGACTGATCCTGTCACACTGTTCGGTGTAGATGCTTCATCACTGTGTATGTGCTTCTTTCTCCAGATCAGCGTTTCATGAAGACATATTCCATATTCCATATTCCGCGCTACATGACACTGACACTTTCAGATGGTATACAACCGTATAACCGTATCAACCAATAAATACCGAAGAACGGAACGTCTGCGCTGCCATTGCTTCAGGGAAAAAAAAACCCAAAACGTCCTTTTCTTAACACCAGCTTTCTTCTGAGCTTGCGAGCAAACCTCGGAATGAGTTTATCCGTCTGTTCGGATAAAGCATTCTTTAAAAACGGGTAAAAGCCAGGAGACAATCCTGTTCACCCAGAGTGGGAAATTATGTTTTGTACAGCATTGATCGCATAGTGGACCCATGTATAAAGACAGCTCCCGTCCAGTGGAACCTCCCGTGTTCTGGCAGCGCAATTATGACATGTTCAAGGGTCCCAGTTTTAGACTGGAACGTTCTCATCTCTTAAAAATGCTGAAAAAAACAACAAGAAAAGCGCACATAAAAACAATACGTTATTTAGCGCTATTATATAAACACATTTGTTATTGCGCCTACAAGCCACTAGGGGGCGCGTGTGCACGCAGTGAAACCTGAAACGGTAGCATAATTACATCAAATCGAGGCAGTAATTGCAATGATCACCTGTCCAATAATCACAAATCACATGTGCTTAAATGTGCCTCCTCCCCCCCCCAAAAAAAATACTCCAAATAAGCATATTCCACATATTAACGTTCGGGTCCAATAGTCCCACCGGCACTTCACGTCTTTAGTATTTATGTCCGTGCCTTACAAAGCCAGTTTGCGATGTTTGCGCTGGAACGGTAAGTGTGAAAATAAACAATCTTTCGCCTAAAAACCGCCACTAAGCGCATTGAGTAGAGCCAAACAGATTTAGTAAACGCTTGAGTATTTGCGAGTGCTAAACCACCAGACCATCAAAGCGTTAACGTTAGCCATCACAGCTGACCTCACTCGGTTGATTAAAGCTAATTAAAGAGCCGCGTTCGTACAGCGACCAACCAAGGCTCACGGGATTATCCAATTAACGTTATGCCACGTGAATAAACGTTTAATCAAGCCCCCAGCTCAAAGCTTTTATTTATTGCGTGTTCGTGAGGTACCCAGTGTGACTGCAATTGCTTATGGTAAATAGCCTTATTAGTGCTTGTTTTAGTGACGTGCAAATGGTTTTATTTTTTACCTTTCATTCACAGTGAGCTGTTATTTTACTCATTGGAGGGTGGCAGAACGTTCTCCGTTTTTTGGGCAGCCTGAAATGTAAGTGAAGAGCTGTATCACCAGGAATAGCCAACTAGCCAGATGGTGGAAGTAAACATATAGTGTATATATATATATGGAGAAATAGCAGGTGTTTATTGATCATATTTCTTTCGTGTTCACACTGGTGCATTCAAAGTAAAGCCGAGGAGAGAATGAGGATGCTGCCAGGACAGGACAGGACAGGACAGGACAGGACAGGAGCAGCTGACCTGCAGGTGAGCGAGAAATCGAGCAAATATAGATTTTCAAGACCGACTAATGCCATCACGAGCCGGATGACTCTTTCTATCGTAACGGCTAAGGTGTTATTTAGTTATTTTATCCCTTACCCTTCTAAACCCATGCAATCCGACAAGCATTACAGCCCATTTGTAATGAAACCTAACATTATAGCGTTCATAACATCACCCCCCCCCCTCCCCAATAAAGGGTAAAGTTAATCATCGTGCAGCAACTGCTGTTCCCACCGGAACGCAATTTTGATCTTTGGTCTTAAAGATGTGGGCCTAAGCTGAAAAAACCCGACCGAGCACAATAACACCCACATGCAAGAGAAATCCGAGCGGGCTGACGCAGCGTGTGCGGGTCGAGATCAATATTAGTGATTCATCGGGGTGAAGCAGGAACGGTTTGTCGTTTCGGGTTGTTATTCGATGCATTAGTCAGCTGGGAAGACCGTGTTTGTTTCCTAGCGTATGATGTCAAGCCAAAGCCGAGCGCAGAGCTGAGGGATGCTAGCGCGGTGCACGAGAGGGATACGAAATATGGAGAATTATTTTTGTTATTTCAGGTGCACACAGTAGTAGAGTTTGAGGGGAACTTTTGGTTTAACATGGGATACATTTTGAGTTAGCAGAGCGACGGAGAAACAATGGTGCAAAGCCACTGAAGGCGTGGAAAAGGAGCTGGTTATTCCAGCATGTTTAAAAGCAGGTGTCAACGTGAACGGAGTTCATATGAAGCAACAGCGTATGGGTCAGTCTGCGGCCAAAACCCTGGCCTACCGGTTGGCCACTGCTGGACCCGATGCTAGACAGGATGTGAGGCCTGTCCAGATTAATTTCCAGCATTTATTTATGGTGGCGGTTAACGCCGGCGAGGAGCCACTGCGTGTAAATCCCTGCTGAGGCGCTGAATGTGACGCCCCCTTCTGGGCGAGGAAGACGGGGAATGCAGTTGCCACACGTTTCCTCATTATGCACAAACGCTGTTTTAATCTTTTTCGCGCCTAAGGCTGCTGAAAGCTTCTGAATCAATAGGCCAATTTAGGCACGGCCTGCTCTGTGCTCTTAGCGAGCGCGCTCCTTTATCACCGAGGAGGAGGAAGATGTAAAGGACTGGACTCTGGGGGACATGCATTAGCAAATTGCATCGCCCGTGACCTTTGGATTCTCGCGCTGTCGATCTGCGAGCGTCTGCCCTGGAAAACGTCTCGACAGGCGCTCAGGAATGGCTGATGGCTCTGCAGATGATTTGAATTCAAGATGTGAAGGCTGAAGTCTCGGATGATGCCCGCACGGGAAATGCGTGCAGATCAGGAACGGGACCGGATGAAATTCCCAGATGTGACCTTTCATTTAAGTCTCGCACTATTGCTTTATTAGTTCGTACCATTTTTTTTTTTTCGTACTATATAGAAAGACATTCGGGGTCACCGAGTGAAGAACGCACCCGACTCGTTGATCGTTGGTAAGGGTTGTCCCACCACAACCTGTATTTTGGAACCTGACCGTGAAGGTACCAGCGCAAAAGCACACTCGGCAAACTTGGCAGGATCAATCGGCGTGAATTCTGTCACTGATTACGCCTCACAAGACACCGTGCCAGGTCGGAGGATTCAAGCAACCTTTGAACGCGTCCCCAGATTATCGTTGTTGATCCCAGAAAATACGGATGCCGTTTTTGGTCAGCATCGCTCACCCCCAGTTTATTGGACGAACGTTGTAAGAGAATTTACAGCAGACCCAAATCGAGGACCTCAGCCAAAACTGACCAGACACTTCCGGGATTCTTACCAGAGAAGACGGGGCGACGTAATTAGGGACGTCTGTGACGAATCTTCCTTCCGTGGAGCTTATTTATGAGCGTGAGAGTCGACGAAGCGTTATTATAGGCTCTGTAATTAGTAAAACTCGTTCGCCGTAGCAGACTGGAAGAGCTCACTGGGGAACAGGCTTTTATTAATCGACTGGGAACTGCACGGTAAATCTTTATTGGAGCGCCACATACTGGGAACACCCTGTCCAAACAATGAGCAAACAAAAGCATCCAAAGCATCAGTCGAATCCAATGGGGGGGGGACAGATACGTGTAATTAAACAGCGGGGCAATCATTCCTCTCCCTTGGCGCGAGAGTCGGACGCCGGAGGTAACACATTGCACCTTTAACAATCCCACAGGCTCTCGTTCTTTGAGGGGATCGTCTTCAGATTGTCTACGTTTTTTTTTTTTTTATTTTTTTTGCCCCTGTCGAGGAACATCACTGCAATGCAGTAAAAAAAAATAAATCGAGTGAAGACTGCATCCTGCAGACACTACCTAGTGCACTACACGTTCAAGTGGGAGGTAAATCCGAAGGCGTGGCCCCATCGCCCCGCTCCGGACATGAAGTTAAGAGTTACCTTGTAAACGACCGGCAGTAATTTACACCTGAATCAACAGTTAGAGCTCGTCTGTCCCTTACCTTGACATCCTACACTATATGGCCAAAAGTGTTTGGGCGCCATGGGCGTTAGTAGGAAATTGTCGTTCACATCGGAAACCCTCTTTCAGAATTGCGTGCAACCGTTAAGGGCCTGGCACGAGGCATCAGAAATGGCAGTTTGGATTAGTAGCCTTAACCGTGCCCGATTGCTCCCACGCTTCCTTCTCTAGAAGCCTTTCTGTAGATGCTGCATGACCGCTAGTGAGGTGCAGATATGGGGGTTGTACAGGGTCCACACCAGAGGCTATTGCTATTTATCGCCACCATTTCATTACCGACCTCAAACTGTTCGACCACCTCGATAATGGCACTGCGCATTCAGGCGGGTAGAGTTCTCCTGGGCATCCACCATGCCCAGATTGGAATCTCTCATGGCCATTGGAGTGGGTGAGATGAGACTTTGCCTGGAGACTAAATCGAAGAAGAACAGTCCTTGATCTGATATTGCTTCTAGAGGCCATGTGAGCTTTGGCATTCAATAGAATAGCTCCAGGCTTATTTGGTCTACCAGCTTGAATCTGGACTGGTTTCGGTCCAGCACGGTTCCGTCCTGCAGCAACGCCACCTACGGAGACCAGAGCATCCTATGGCAGCACCATGCTTTTTAAAAGTCTGGTTAATCCCCGCTTGCCCTGGTCAGGGCCGCTGGGGCTGCGGTGCCTATCCCCAGGGAATCCAGACAGCGGATGCGGGTGCCTTTTCAAGATGCAATCCAAGTTCGATTGGTTGCTCAAGGGCCCCAGAGCAGAAGCTTGGTTGGCCATGTGTCCAGCTCCAACACCATGTGTCACGTAAGACTGCACCGCAGCCAGTGTTTGTTGGTTTATGGTCACATGCTTGCTTCTACGGCTCAAAGGGTCGAAGCCATCAGTAGCTGAGCGCCTACATACTTTTGGCCATGTAGTATAAGTTACTCATAGTACCGTATAACAGAAAAGCATTTCCATTTCTTTTTTTTTTTTTTTAAACTCCCTATTGCAGCATGAAGAGAAAGGAGCCCAAAATGCGACTGATTTTTCCTAAAAACAATATGTAAGTGCAAACGTGACTAAAGGACTTTTATTAATCAATCGAATCAAAACGTTTCCCTGTATCACCCACAAATAAATTCGATTTCTCCTTTAATATATATTATTTATAGATTTATAGTCATAAGAATTCTAAATCTTCACATTTCATCGTTTCATAGTGAATAAAAGGAAAAGAAAAAAGGCGTCAGCCGGATCGGCTGGCTGTTACCTATTTTCCGATTTATCGTTATCGTCGTCGTCGTCGTCGTGGCTTATTGGTCCGCCCCCATGCACCGATACGAAATCTGTAAAATGTTAAAAATCTGAAAACAGTGACAACTTTGGACCAGTGGTGATCACTCGCTCGGTCTGTCGCTCGCAAGCCTAACGTTTAAGTTTATAGTTACACAAATAAAGTTCGGTAGAAAAAAATGCGCTCCCAGTCGTTATAGTGCACACTAATGCTAACATAAATAATAATAATAACCATAATAATAATAATAATAATAATAATTCTCAAATAAATAACTGGCATCTCCCATCCGGAGTAGGTTGTGTTTTTTTTTTTCCTTTTCTTTTTTGAAAAAGTGAATCCACATGTTTAGAAAAGCATAAAGTAAGGAATCGGGACCCTTCCTGTGAGGAAAGGCCTCTATGTACAACTGTATGATGAGTTTTTCTTTTCTTTCTTTTTTTTTTTTTGCCGTGTATGTGTTTATTGTGTGTGTGTTTATTGTGTGTGTGTGTGTGTGTGTGTGTGTGTGTGTGTGTGTGTGTCCGGTCCGTGTCCTCTGGGTTATACCAGAGTGTAGGACTTGGCGTAGGGATTGCTGCTTTGTTTTAAGAGCCCCCTCGAGTCTAAGAGTGACTCTTGCGAGGTGCTGAGCTTGGCGGCCTGTCCTAAGTCCGAGCCGGCCTCCCTCTGGGGCAGCGTGGAGGCTCCGGTGCTGGGGGGCCACTGCTGCACCTCTCGGGCCGTGGGAACCTCAGCCGGGGCCGGCACTAGGCTGGGTCGCTTCAGGGACCGGGTCTTTGGCGGCTCCAGACCCGACGCGGCTCGGTTCAACAGGAAGTCCATCCGCAGGTACGGCGGCAGGTGCACCAGCTCGCCCCCTTGAGGACGACAGAATAGACATGTTGAGCGGGATAAAGTGTACGTGCGTAAACCTTGTGCAGAATGAATCATAGGAGTACGTAGATGAGGCGCTCAGGGGGCAGAGGGTCCTAATACTCTAGCCTACTGCCACAGGGTTATGGGTTCTGGCCCTGGCAGGGATTGTGCCCCAACCACAACGGCCACAACTCCTGCCTTTGCACCCTGCCCTCCATCCCGTCCTGGAACACCAGGGTTAAAACAAGGGCGGAACACATAACGGCAGCACTTTGTGGAGTTCCGTTCGCTGTCGCCACTCACCTGGCCGATGGGCTTTGGGCACTGCCATGTTCATGACCCTGCACGCATCCTGAGGTTTGGGCGGCGAGGCCGTGAACCTGCAAATGCCGGACTCGGACGGCGTGCTGGACGTCAGACTGTCCGTGTAGTCATTGGTACCGGCCGTCATTTGCTCGGAGGATGTGTCCGAAATGAAGCACTCGGTGATGGTGAACTTGGCGTGCCTGAGCTGCTCCTCCATCTTGGCGTGCTCGTAGGCACGAGCCAGCTCCTCATAGGTCGATGAGGCACTCTCTGTGGATACCATGCTGCTCCGGGCGCGG
Source organism: Parotocinclus haroldoi (assembly GCA_034779995.1). NCBI lineage: Eukaryota > Metazoa > Chordata > Actinopteri > Siluriformes > Loricariidae > Parotocinclus > Parotocinclus haroldoi. The sequence continues at coordinate 8,958 of JAUZST010036468.1, read as the reverse complement.
TCTGTGGGCACGAACGGAGAACACGCTTACACACAGTACACAGTGGAGCACGGTCTGGACGGCGGGACGTGAAAGATGGAGGAAGGTCGGACCTGTGTCCTGAGACGGGCTGACGCTGTAGCTGTCGCTCTCTTTGTCCACAGAACCGGGAACTCGCGGTGTCCCGAGCCTCCAGTCGGTGCTGAGCGTGTGCGTGGAGACTTGGGGGTGAGGGCGGTTCAGGGTCCACTGGCTGGCGTAGCGGTTTCGCGACGCGGGCCCTGGCTTGGCCGCACGCCGGGATGTGGGATCTGATGAGGGAAAGGTGGTTCAGATCAGACCGATCAGATCTCATTTAGTTAATCTGAGGATGAGGCGGGTGGTGCCCCTTGATGGACTGGCACGCCTCCCAGGACCCTCACCAGGACAGGACGAAGCACGTACAAAAGAACAAATTTTTGATTCCAGTAACCGACCAACGTTTACTTACTCGACAAGCTGCTTTTGCTTGTTCCAGGTCGAACGTCCGAGATGTCAACCAGCGGCCCCGTGGACTGCGTAAGGGACTGGTAGTGAACGGTGTGTGTCGCCGTGGTTGTTTTCTGCTTGGCAGTCTCTCCGAAATCGTTCTCGGTGAGAAGCACGGTCGACCTGTCGTCTGGACACCAGAGGTAACACGGTGTTAGTACGGAGTTTAGGATCAGCGACGGTAAGCGGGGTACGGGCACAGTGCAGGGACTCACCCACGGTCTCCATGGTGTCCCGCTCCTCAATGAGGAGCTGAGCTCGGGGGATGTCGATGTGCATGCGCAGGGTTTGAGGCTGCTTGTTCAGCGTGTCTGACGGCCTCGTGTTTTTGCTGGAGCGAAACGAAAACGCTTTCAACTTTTGTTCAGGGTCAAAGTCACGGCAAACGGACGGCTAGCTCTGTGTGATCTTACCTCATGAGCATCTCTGCCAGACTTTTTGCATCTAGGGAGGCAAAGACCAACACTGAGGTGACTTCTGCTGATTTTGAAACCTCTACACCCCAAAGTTAAAACTGAGCTATGGTCAGGACAAACCTCTTAACCTCTTCAGCCTCTGTTCCCTCCTCCTCCTCCTGAGCACCATCAGCAGGACGAAGAGCAGCACCATGCCCACCAGGATGCACGAGATGGTCACCATCATCTTCATTCCTTCGTTGTTAGCCTTTTTTACGGGGTTCTTCACCGCTGTCTTCACCAACGGGGGAATGGTGCCTAGCGGAGTGGACAAGGGGGAAAAAAAAAATACCTGAGGTCCTGTAAGCACCAGGATGATTGCTCAAAACTACCTGCAGACCGAAAAAGCTCAACGGGCGCTGATTAAGGAGCGTAACTTTACTCACTGCCGTCGTAGTTCAGCGTGGCGAATTTCACCCGTTTCTCGGCCAATCCGGCACTGTTGTACACCTTCATCTGCAGCTCGTACCACGTGGCCTCCTGCAGGTCCATCAGGGTGTAGCTTTTGGTGAGCGACGTGCGCTGGGCTTTGGTCCACACCGGACTGTCCAGAGGTCGGTATTCTAGAGTGAAGGACGTGATCGGGCAGCCACCGTCGTTCCAGCCGATCAGGTTGAGTCGCACGCATGTGGCGTTGATGCTGGTGAAAAGTTCCTGCTCTTTGGAGAACTGGGGCTCTGTGGAGTGAGAAAGGGGGATGGTAAGAGGGATGGCAAAATAACCGTGCGCCTAAATCTATAAGCAGAAGGTCCCTTACCTTTCCCGTGGGTCTTTGCTTCAATGATCTCACTGATCCGGCCTGGCCCCACGGCATTCTGGGCGGTCAGAGTGAACTTGTACCAGGTGCCACACTTCAGATTCTCTAGCCGGTATGAGCGCTCGCTGGGGCTGATGGGAATGTTACCCCACTGCTCGCTGTTGTCCTCCGAGTACTGCAGAATGTAACCTGAATCGAGAAGGCAGCCAGTCGGTTAACGTCCTTGACCAACAACCCAGCAGTCCAAGGCACTGATCTGGGACCTGGCTGACCGCAGGGTTGGACTGGGCTTGGGTTGATGCTAGACCAGTTCATTGGAATGATCTGAATGCGGCGTCCACTCACCTCTGATGGAGCTCCCCCCATTGTCTCCTGGTATCCAGGACAGCGTGATGGACGTGGTGGTGGTTTTGGTCACCGTGAGACGCGGCTGATCTGGAGGGACTGAGCAGACGGTTCAAGTGAAAAAAACAGACAATTCCCCGAGGACTGGTGTCCCCTGCCGTCCACCCGGCTTACCTTGCACTTGCAGGTTCAGCGTTATCTCGTCGGTGCCCCAGTTATTGCTGGCCACGCACGTGTAATACCCGGAATCCTCAGCCTTTACCGTCTTGATCACAAAGCTGCCATTTCCATGGATGCTGCGCCGCCCATCGATGATGGCCGGACCTGGGCTTCCACTGTCGAGACAAAGCGAAGATGCTGCTACGTGCTAAACGAACACCTGGTCCTGAGCTAACCCACGAGTCAGTGTTTAGCTCTACAGGCTGTGCATCCAGGCAACGTTTATCCTGTCTCTGTTTACCTTTCCTTCAGCCACTTGACAGTGGGTGGTGGGTCTCCCACAGCTCTGCAAGGCAGCACAATGTCTCTCATCCAGGGAGTGGTCACTGTGCCGCTAAAGGTGAGGATCCGGGCAGGAGCTGCGCCACACACCAGACAACACACCAGCGCACTCTTAGTATGGACAGCTGTTTGTTTTGACCCCGCAGGCCAATCTAGTTCTCGAAATAAACACAGTTGTTAAAGAGTTCATCCTTAGCAATTATTCACGCACCTTTTGCGAGCGGCTCGACCGTAATGACCTCGCTGCTGTTCCCTCGGCCCGCCGCCGTCACCGCCATCACCCAGATGCTGTACTTCCGGTTCCGACTCAGGTTCTGGACCCTGTGGAGGAACTCGTCTGGGGCGGCTTCGAACTCGCTGACCACCTGCAAGGAGGAGGAACCAAGTCTGAATTACAGGATTTCTTCCTTCCGTTCTCCCTAGCATCATCGTGCGACCGCAACCTCTACCCAACCCTGTCTCTTCTCTGGGGTTGGGACCTAGATCCCCTGTTAACTTCCCCTCCTTCAGACAGCCACTCTAGGCTTGAACTAGGCACCATGAACAAACTGCAACAGTGGGCTACGTTCTAGACCGTTCTGACACCGTAGTGCCCAGTGAGAAGATGCGACTGATGAACAAACTATGACCTTATGTGACCTTGGAGAGTCTCCGGTGGTCTGAACCTTACCGTAGGGTAAGAGCTGGAACAGAAGACGGTGTATTTCCTGATCACGCCGTTCAGCTTGAGCGGTGGAAGCCACGAAACGTAGACGACGGAGTTGGACGCTGCTGCTGCCTTCACCCCTCCTGGTGGACCTGGAACTGGGGAGGAAACGGAAGAGGATGATTTTCCAAGAGCAGCTCACCCACAGAGTTCGGAGTTCAGAGCAGCCGTGGGGTTAAAATCATGAAGAGATGCCCGATTACCATCCTCTTTGGTGCGGATGTAGATCTGCTCAGAGCGTACGCCGTCTCCAGCCCGAGTGAACGCCAGAACCTGGATGCTGTAATTGGTGAACTTCTCAAGACCATCCAGCTCCAGAGGAGGCTGTAATGTGGTTATGTTCCTGATCTCACCCAATTCTGAAAGACCCATGAGCAGGAATAAAGACAAAATCATGGCTTTAAATATCGAAATCTGTCTCTCGGTCACAGTTTTTCACCCAGTCGTTCTCAGTGAAACCCAGACTGGTCAGAAATTCCAGGACTGTGCAGGAATAAAGGATATCTGTGGAACGTGCAATGTCTGTCCTGTATTAATATTCCAAAATGGCAGTAACATTTTTCAGCATTGTGTGCACTAACCTCTTCGCCTTTGAGTGAGGCAATATGTAGGATCTAAATCGACATTTCAGAGACTGGAGTTTATATAATGGGATGCATTCATAATTAACAGACTGCCCCCTTTTAGAACGGTGCACCAATTTCAATGATATATCGACACCTGGTGGTGGTTCACCGCACTACAACAGTACACTTGGAAAACCACATCTCCACAATAGAGAGCGCTTCTGAATGGGTTGGTGACTAGCCACTCATTTCATTAACCACAAATGAAAGCTAAAGTACTCCACTCGACCAACTAAAGCGTACTGGGACCCAGCATATCTCAAATGCATGCCTTCCTTTTGGTTTCCCCCACAATTCCGTGTCATTTTGCAGTACCTCCGTCAGGCAGATTGGCCCAGTAGATGATTCGGAAGCCCTGCAGCACCCCGTTAAGAGCTTCCCGTGCAGGGGTGGACCACGATAAGGAGATGGTCTCAGGAGACGTGGCTGTGGCAGTGACTTTTTCCGGAGGTCTGCTGGGAACTGAGCAATGAAGAGAAGAGAAGAGAAGAGGAAACGATGTAATGGCCATGCATTTAGGCGATGCCCTACTTGAAATACTTTTGGTAGGAGTACAATGTGCTGATTGAGGCTCTAGTTGGCGCCTACGGTAGATTAATTACTAAAGCAGCGATGACTAAAGTGTCCACTAGGTGGCAGCAAATTCAAACTCCCTACCGGGTGTGCCCTGCAAACCATGGCTTATCTGCCAATACATGAATGCAAATGTATCTCCGTGTGCATCGTACCGTCCTCCATGGTGGTGGCTCGGACCTCGCTGGAGGCAGGCCCGGGTCCAGCGCTGTTGCTGGCCTGCACCACCACCTCGTACTGTGTGAACTTCTTCAGGTTGTTCAGGGTGAGAGTTTCGGTCTCGCCTGTGCTCTCCACACTTAAGCAGATGAACTGGTAACTCCCGTTGATGGAGTGCTCGCGGTGGCACACCTGGTAGCCCCGGATCATACCATTCTGGAGATGCTTCTGAGGAGCCTGGGCAAAAAAAAGGGCAGTCAGTTTGACCTCCGGCGTGGCTTTCTAACAGCAATCTGAGAGTCCTGTAACCTGCTGATCGATGTCAAGTGAAAATAGAAAGTTATACCTTCCATGTGACCTTGATGCTCTGAGAAGACATGGCTTCAAGCGTTACATCTTGAGGGGGACCCTCAGGATCTTAATAAACGCACAGGTACAATTAGTTACAGGTTAGGATGTTCCAGGACTATGGGTGGTTTGTTTGTTATTTAATTGTAGACCTGGTGGATGGCTCGTTGAAGTTTTGATTGAATAAATGTCTTCCGAGAAGACCGTGCTCCAACGTAAGAACTTCAAGATGCACTATTTGGATATTTTGTTCAGCAATTTCAAAGTGAACATGCCAAGTTCTGACCTGGAAAACCCTTCTACACACTTCATCTACAGCACAGGAAATTATAGAGGGACACTATCCTCATATCCTCCAGGGAAAATGATCCAAATCCATGCTTAAAAATGGCCATTTTTACACTTTCCCATGTTTTTTTTTTTTTTTTTTGGTACTAAAGAAAACTTGTAGACAAAGACCACTCTTTACAATTGGATGGAAAAGTGGGCTGTTGTGCTTTTTAACTGGGGGGGGGGAAACACGCAGCTCCTTACAATTTGATTTGTTTACAGTTCGGTCTTGCCTGGACCAATATGGCGGATGTTATTGTGTACTACTGCCTTGTGGATGATCCTGGGAATAATAAGATGCAATAGTGGAATGTCGTTTATTTCTGTTGTGATTTTGGTGGGTACCTGCTTCGTCGGTGGTGACCGTGAGCTCGTTGCTGGGTTCGCTGTCTCCGATGTGGTTCTTGGCAAACATGCGGATGTTGTAGGTAGACGAAGGGTGCAGTTCAATAATGGTGGCCAGGTTCAGTGTTGGGGAGACGTCCCTGGTTCTGCGAGCTCTCTCCCAAGTTGCTGAGTGTTTAAATAAAGAGGCATTCAGTGGACATCCTTGCCTACAGGCCTTTTAACTCAAGCAGTCCAGCGACCTGCAGGGCCAGCAATGGTTGACAGTTTCCGGGCTTAAACCCGGGACATTCTCTAGCACATTGCCATAACCACTGTCAGGTAAACTCCACATTTGTTGCATGTGCTGTGTTGACTGCCGCATATTGTACCTGATTTATTTTTGCACTCAATATCGTAGCCAGTGATTGGACTGTTCCCGTCAAATCCCATGGTCCAACGAAGAGCGATGGTCCTCTCCTTCACCTCCCGGATCTCCACTTTGGGGGGTTCCGGAGGCTCTGAGGACACATTTGAGGAAATGTTAATCCAGTGCTGGATAAAAACACCATTGCCTCCACTGACCTCTCCCCCCCCCCTCCATTTAATATTTCAAGTGAAGATTTTTAAAGCAAAATAACGACGCTTTGATGCGGAATCCCGCGCTAATTAATGTACGACATGAAGTGTCACCACTTTACCAATAGAAGGCGCCAGATAGTACTTAATGATATGAGTTTAACGATCTGCTGTTTAGGCTATTTCAAGACGCGAATCAGGGATACTTCATGACCCAAATCAGTTTAGTCCATTAACCAAAAAAAAAAAAGGATTCTCTTAAATCTTACCTTGGACGGTTAGCTGAATGATTCCTCTGTCTTCACCGTAAGAGTTAATCGCGTGACAGGAAAAGAAACCCGAATCTTCTCTCATAGTTGGGTAGATCTGATGGGCAAATAGACAGAACTTACTTACATTTACAGCATCAAATCTCTCAATTTGCCGTCCTGCTCTGTACATTTTAGGACGATTCAAATCAACTGTAATTCCGTTGTTGGACACTAGTGGGCAGGATTGCTCAACATGATCAGCTTCTCCAAAAGCCGTGACAAAGCTGGAGCTGTAAAATGGGTTCTGCCACAACAAGGTGCAAGTACCTCCAGGGTGGAGATGACTTCCTCGCCGACTTTCTTAATGGTGACCGTGTGCCTCCACATGTCCGGGTTGATAATGTGCGACTGCTTCTCCTTCTCCACCTCCTTCTCCCAGCGCACCATGATGGGCTTCTCACCGTGAGCCTTGCAGCTCATCTCAATCTTCTCCCCCTTGGTGGCAAGGGTGTTGTTGGGGTATGATGTGATCATGGCAGGAACTGAAACGCAACAGTAATGTCAGTGGCACCAGTTAGGTTTAGGTTTACGTTACCCTGAACAAATTTGGTATTCTTCAATCCCTTTTACCAATCCCTTTTTTTTGGCCCGTCATTCCCACACTTGTGCTCAGGGAAGCACGAGTAACCACAAACTGGGGCCCCAAATGATCTAGTTAGTCTTTTAACACGCAAAAACATGAAGAACTTCTTATTAGGAGTGCAACGATGCATCGCGTCGTGCATTGCGGAGTAGGACTGCGCTTTCTGCAGTTACATTTTTCAACACCAGAGGGCGTTTTCGTACAATCGTAGCACGTTTTATTGACTGAGTGAGCACCTTTATTCTTTATTTAGCGTCTCCTAGAAAACTGGGGACTGGCACCATGGTTTACTTTGATTGTCGACCACTTTATCGTGAGCAAATCGAAATCGAGAACTCGGATAATAATAATTACCGCTTGAACACATGGCCTCGGCGTGTGCGGTTTGTTTTTTAGCGCAGGGCCGCAGATGGATGTTCGTGGGTGGCATTCAAATGGCTCGCCCCTAAGGCACTGGGAAACTAATGGAAGTATCGACGGGCCGTAATGAAGCGGGCGAGCAAAGAATCTATAGCTCGGAGAAAGAAACTATTACACAGAAACAGATCCACGCAGTAATCCCCACCCTTTGCTCCGAGCAATCATTCGTTTTCTGGTTATATCCGCAGCACGACGTCATGACGCGGCCTCTCGCTTGGCCCCTGCTTTAAAAAAAAACAGGCCACGCCCTTTTACTGGGATTGACAGGCATAGAAATTGGAGAAGATCAGAGGCTCAGGGCTTCTTCGTTATGCCTAAAGGCGCGGTTTCCAGGTCGCATTTTTAGACGGTGTTTCCTTGCCACTGTTTCCCTTGCTCATTTTGAGATTGGCCTTCATGCTTCATTGTAGAAGTGAATCTCTGACGCTGCGTCCGCACCGTCAGGAAATATAGGCGCATAGGCCACGCCCCTTTTCGCCGGGTCTGACAGGCGGAGAGACGAGAGAGTCCTCTTGCTCAGCAATTATTTTTCCAGTTCCAGTGTTTGGACGTGACCGCTGTACCGATGGGAACTTCTCATAGTTCCTCACCAAAAACAGACTAACCTTTAGACCCGATGACCGAGAAGCAATTTCTAATAACGCGTTGTGGAACTGGCTGTGATGGCGGCTGTGCAGTGGGGACCATCTCTGATTAGCATTAGCTCTTTAGGGAATCCTGCCTGTTTTTCTCTCCTCGTTTTCCCTGGCGAGTTCTGCTACCCTCCTCCTCCCCCTCCTCCTCCTCCTCCTCCTCCTCCTCCTCCCGCAACCTCCTTTCACCTGGACATGTTACCATGCCAACCGGCTCCAGGCCGGCCACTCTGTCCTCGCCGGCTCTCAAAAGGGGCTGTCAATAGAGGACAAGAATAGAACAAACGCGCTAGATTGATTTCCGGAGGCGCGCGGGAGCTGGCGCTCACGTTCGGATCTGGCTACGCGTTTCTGTTTTGGGTCACGATCGACCGAATGATTCAGCACGTCTGACTGTGGCTCCGTGATTTTCTGCTAGGAATCAAATTAGCTGGTGCCCCTTGATCCCAAACCAAACATCAAGGGACTCGTGGTTGAGCCTCGCGTGTGTAAATACGCCTGGACGAAACGGGGGTAGACCCAAATTAGGCAGCCTAGTGTGAAGTGATTGTCTGTGCCACTGAGAATGACAGGGGAGAGAAGATCAGTACAGGTACTCCCCGTTTTACCGGGCTTCGGATGCGAGAGGGACCACTAACAGACCGTGGGAGAACACGAGATCAACTCAAAAAGTTACGCGGGCAAAAGCATTGGGACACCTAGGCGTTACACTTATAAAAGTAGGAATCCTGTTACAACGGCCCCCTTATTTCGCACCGCTTGACTTTACACTCCTGTGGCCATCCTGTGGCAGATGCGTCCC